>SEYY01018898.1:42500-45484 GCA_009176605.1 Armadillidium nasatum | reverse complement strand
TTATTATTATTATTATTATTATTATTATTATTATTATTTGAACATGCGTTTTACAGTTACTGTTTGAAAGATATCGTTATTAGTATGATAACTTTATATCTGTATTAGTATGACATTTTAAATTTGGGAGACTATTATTATATTATTATTATTATTATTATTATTATTATATATTTGAACATGCGTTTTACAGTTACTGTTTGAAAGATCTCGTTATTAGTATGATAACTTTAACACCTATATTAGAATGATATTTTAAATTTTGGTGACTATTTTTAGATTATTATGATATTATTATTATTATTATTATTATTATTATTATTATTATTATTATTATTATTATTATTATTATTTGTTATTAGGTTTGGTGTCAAGTTGTGACATGATTTGGTTAGCTTGTGCTACTTATATATTGAATTTAGTTAGTTTAAGTTTTGGTTTTGGTTTGATAACGTTAGAGAAAAACTTTTTGGTTAACTTTAATGAATGGCCTGACAAAAGACAAGCTTTAATTTTCTCCTATTAAATTTATCTATAAAGAAGGCAAAGCAGCTAAACATAGAAGAACTGGCGTTGTTTATCTTCTACGAGAGGTTAGATGGAGGTTAGTATCTTTACGAAAAAAGTGTTTTAAATTTTCTTACTCTATCTAACAATACATGAACTATCCGAATAAAATCGACGACATCAATATCTATATATCACCACCTCTTTCCGGTTTGTTTCCAGTAATTATCGTAATTTTGCTTTTAAAAATGGAATTTCTTAACTATCTGTGTTTAACCTAGTAGTAATGTATAAAAACTTTGCAGAATATCTTTTGTGGTTCTGAGTAATTATGTTGGCGAGTTTGCACTCAGATTTGGTAAACATTGCTTTTTTTTCAGCTGGAAACTTGTACTCATTCAACATTTATTAAAAAAAAACAGCATTTTCTTAATTTAAAACTATCTTACTATTGCTTAACCTCCTTTCTAGTTTTTTACTTTATCCTAAAGATAAATAATTAAAAAGCGTTAGTTCTCTGACTTCAGAGTTCGATGCCCCGTATGGTTTTCAGAAAGGAGGATTTTACTGGTGAACTTTCCCTTCTCTCTGACTTTTGGTCTTCTCTTCTTTTCCATTTTGCGAATCTTCTGTTCTGGAATTGGACTTAGCGATAGCTTTCGATAAAGCCATGATATAAAGTGTTGATTAATAAACATTCTTCTTTCGGTGTCCGTATTATTCTCTATAACATTTGTGTTTCTTTTCCGATCGTACTATCGTAGTTGTCTATAGACGTTTACTAATCATCTTTTATAATCTATCTGTAGTGGTTTTTCTAAGGTTCTTTTCTATTGATGTTTTTCCCTCACTTATTTTTTATTAATGATCTTTCTGTCTGTCTCTACATCATATATCTACTTTTAAGCCAAAAACTCCAACTTTCTTTGACCTTTTTTATTTAGAAATGCATCCTGCACGATCCTTAAATACCCGATTCTATAAGGGTGGTTTAATAGAAACTGACCTAAGTCCTTTACCGTATTTGACCTATGAGATTTAACCTATTTCTTACTAGAAAAAAATTGTAAGTTTTTCTAATCCTTCTAAACCTAATCTCCCACATATTTGGAGAGACACAAAAAACACATATCCTTAATATTCTTGATTTTTCTTTTTATTCCTTTCATTTTTTTGGAAACTTTAAAGAATTTAATTGTTTTGAAGCACCCTTAGACCTTTAAATAGATCAACCTTTTTTAAAAAAAATTTTATATGAATGTTTTCGTATGGATCGCACAGCTGGATAGGGTCATTCCGCACTACTCTTATAGAAAGAGTGGAATCTATGGTTTTCACTTTACCAACTTTCTTCATTATTACAAACTTCCTTCAACTCTTATTTTAGCCAATGAACTACTACATCAATCTCTTTATATTTTATCAGTTACAACAGACATTGATATTGAATAATAATATAATTGATTAATAATAATAGTTATTTTTATGTTATAATAATATATTCAATATCTATATAATATATTAATATATATATATATATATTTATATAATTATATATTTATATATATTTATATATATATACTATATTATATATATATATTATATATATATATATATATATATATATATATATATATATATATATATTATATATATATATATATATATATATATATTAAATATATTAAAGAGAGAGAGAGAGAGAGAGTTGAATAAAAAGTGGATTAAATATAAACGTTTGTTCTCTTTGTTTCCAGATTCGGATGTTGATGTTTGATGTAGATGTTAATGTCGATGTTGGTGTTTGATGTTGATGTCGATGTTGATGTTTAATGTTGATGTTGATGTTGATGTCGTGTTTCTCATGTGAGAAAATATTTGTGCGGATATATGCAAGAAATTCATATATATATATATATATATATATATATATATAATAATATTATATATATATATATATATATATAATATATAATATAATAATTATAAATATTTAATTATATAATTATATTATAAAAGGACCAAATCCTATATGAGGAGAATATATATATATTATATATATATATATATAATATATATATATATATATATATAATATATATATATATATATATATATATTAATATATATGAATTGAGCGCGTTGTATTCACTGGTAGCTAGGACAAGTTGTATGTTAGTTACACTTTAAGTGACGTAACATAGCTGCCTGCACAGAATACAAATCGTTATTAAACGTTAAACAGACGAGTCTGTAACCATAGCAGCGGAATTGCTGAGTGATTAAAGGGCAAGAGTCTCTACAGTTATTACTGCGTGTACAAAACATCGCTAGTCTTCATTGACGAAGATTGAAAATTTGAGATTAAATGAGTGAAATCTTCTACATTAGCCTTTAAAAGTTGTGTCAAAAATATCACTAATCTATTGTAGTAAAATGTAGATCTGTTAATATATCATGATCTATATTAGACAGTG
>SEYY01018898.1:35000-37500 GCA_009176605.1 Armadillidium nasatum | reverse complement strand
TATACTGATTTACATACTAGAACTAAACTATTTTACCAAGCGGGGTAGTGGAAATTGATATTATCAAGATTTAATTTATTAAAACAGATCACTTTGGAATTACTTTTAAGTGGAATTCTTGATCATCTTTATCGAAAAATTCATAAATTGCGCATGCGGTGCTCTGACCTTTTTCAACCTATTTCAAACGAAAAATCAAACACCGTATGTGTTGAATGGTCATTTTTTGGCGAATGTTCGTTATTCGTACAAAAGGTTTGACGCATGCATGAAATGTTAATCATTGTTTATCGTAAAATGATATTAAATGATGATTCTTAGTAAAAAAGTGCGGCGCAACTTCGAATATTGCTCATGAAATATTCGGTGAACACCGAATACTTAACTCTTGAAATATTCTGGCGAACACCGAATACGTAACTCTTGAAATGTTCTGCGAACACCGAATACGTGACTCATGAAATATTCAGCGAACACTGAATATGTAACTCATGAAATATTCGGCGAACAACGAATACGTAACTCTTGAAATGTTCTGCGAACATCAAATAAGTGACTCTGATTCAGATTCTTTTACGGTGCTTAGAGCTTTGACAAAATTTAATAAGTCATTTTAACTTCCAAATAAGGAGCAAGGGTGATATGATGTTAACAAGTTTTAAACGTGTTTTGTATACTGACCAAATATGCTGGTTCGAGAAAGGGAGGTTTTCACCTTTCAATCAAGATGTCGAATAATTTTCAAAATGGCTGTTAAAATTCAAATTTGGATGCGAATTAAATTAATACATTTATTTATAAAAAAAAATAAATAAAAAAAAATAAATTAAATTAAAGCGTATTTTTTTATAATTAAATATTAATTTTTAATATCTGTAAAATGTTTAATTTAATATTATTGAATAATTTTAAAATTATATTAAGAAAGTTCTTATGCATACACACAAAAACAAAGCACACATATACATCAGCTCTAACGCACACACACATCATATATATATATATATATATATATATATATATATATATATATATATATATATATATATATATATATATATATATATATATATATATATATATATATATATATATATATATAAACTTTATATCTATTAATAGTGGTGTTCCGCAGAGTTCTGTCCAATTCTGTTCAGTTCTGTTTTTATTAATTATCTGTTAATCACTTCTCCACTATCAAATTTTCTCGAATTTGTAATCGGGAAAGGAAAAAACATGATTGTCTTCAATGCCTCAAAAACTCAGTTCTGGAATATAAACATCCCAAACCTTCATCTTTCCCTTAATATTCTTGGTGTTTCTTCTTTTTGTGATTTTCCATGGAAAGATTATATTATTTCTTCGTAAACAAGCTTGTAAGAGGTTGAGTGTCCCGAAGGACCTTCAGAATTTTTTCACACTACCTCTGCTCCTCTTTCATTATTTTCATTATAACCTCCAGTAAGTCTCACCCT
This sequence comes from Armadillidium nasatum, assembly GCA_009176605.1. Classification (NCBI taxonomy): domain Eukaryota; kingdom Metazoa; phylum Arthropoda; class Malacostraca; order Isopoda; family Armadillidiidae; genus Armadillidium; species Armadillidium nasatum. The sequence goes on along the minus strand of SEYY01018898.1, from coordinate 36,025 downwards.
TTTTCTCTCCAAATATCTGACCCCCAAACCTAATTGCTATGCTCAATATTAGATTCACTCCACTTATAAAATCTAGGATACGCTCCCTTTTATCTATTTCCCCAACTTCCCATAATATGCACACTTTCAAATTCCTTGTATCGGTACTCTGTCGTTTAACTATCAGGTTCCAGCATTGCCCCAACACTTGTGAAAATTAGTAAACTTCTGGCCTTTACCCACCAGAGGATATATATATATATATATATATATATATATATATATATATATATATATATATATATATATATATATATATATATATATATATATATATATATATATATATATATATGACGTTAATATCATTCGAGCTTCAACGAGATGACGTTAATATTTTTTGAAATAAAACATGAATATTCTGGAAATTCTTCTCTAAATTCATATATATATATATATATATATATATATATATATATATATATATATATATATATATATATATATATATATATATATATATATATATATATATATATATATATATATATATATATATATATATATATATATATATATATATATATATATATATATATATATATATATATATATATATATATATATATATATATATATATATATATATATATATATATATATATATATATATATATATATATATATATATATATGGGGGGGGGGTTGTGAAGATTGATTGAGCTGGTCAAGATATGAAGAACTTGGTGGAAAATGTAAGGTGTGGAATAGCAGACTTTTATTTTTGCTGGCTGCACCGCTGTGCTATTTAATTTGTTTGTTTTTCTCTTTGTTAATTGATAAAGGAGTTCTCTTCTTATCTATCTTATCTTATCTTATCTTCTTATCTTGTCTTCTTATCTAAACTAATATATCATTAGAGTCTTGTTGCCCAATTGATTATTGCTCTCCTTTAATAACAAATGAATAACATCTACCTTCTCAACACTATGAAAAATAAAATCTTTTTCTTACAACTTTTTTTAAAATATCTGATTAGATTCTAT
>SEYY01018898.1:25000-30000 GCA_009176605.1 Armadillidium nasatum | reverse complement strand
AAAGATACCATCAGGACCGTTAGCCTTCTTAGGGTTAAGTTCAAAGAGAGCAGAAATGACGTCTTTAGAAGAAATTGCAATATATATATATATATATATATATATATATATATATATATATATATATATATATATATATATATATATATATATATATATATATATATATATATATATATATATATATATATAAATTAGTGATGGATCGCATGTGATATTTTCTCATTTGAGGATGCGGATGCAGATATAGAATTTTCGTCAGGTGCGGATGCGATGTATAATTTTCGAAAGTGCGGATAATTTTGATGAGGGTGCTCCGCGGATACGGATGCGGATGCTATCACTGATATATATATATATATATTATATATATATATATATATATATATATATATATATATATATATATATATATATATATATATATATATATATATAATATATATATATATATATATATATATATATATATTATATATATATATATATATATATATATATATAATATATATATATATATATATATATATATATATATATATATATATATATATATATATATATATAAGGCTTCAAATTTTTAAATTTTTAATATCATTTAATATATTATTTTTTAAAAATATAATTTTTAAAATATTTTTTTAAAATTTTTTTTTTTTTAAATTTTACAACATTTTTTTTTTTTTTTTTTTTTTTTTTTTTTTTTTTACTTAAATTTTAATTGAATTCTAAATAAATGTATATTGTAATCTGATATCAATTAATAATAATAATTATAATAAGAATAATAATAATAATAATAATAATAATAATAATAATAATAATAATAATAATAATAATAATAAAAAAATAAAAAAAAAAAAAAAATTTTTTATTATTATTATTATTATTATTATTATTATTATTATTATTATTATTATTATTATTATTATTATTATTATTGAAATATTAAATATTGTGAATGAATATAAATAAGATTGTAGTTCCTTTAATATTGTAATAATACACAGTGTTCTTCTGACAATGTAAACTGAAGATAATTACATACAAGAATTATGGGTAGGAAACCTAACAATACATTGTGGTTCCGGGGCACCCATCATGATGGGACCCTCCCCCCTTTTTTATGTATGAGGTAAACTCCAACCTGTATTAAATGTATTGAGACAACTCGTGAATAATCGGGGGATTCCCTGAGGGCGACCCTGCCAGGAATGGCGCTTTTGTGACTTATGTTTATGATTCTTAAAGGTGAAATAATGATTGCAGAGAACACAGTTTAACATTAGCAATAATCAAGCTTACTCGCTGAATTATAGATTTTTTGCTTGTTTATCAGTTATAATTATATTTAATTAGATAAAAGCGTTTTATTAGAATTTGTATCAGAGATTTTCGAATAAAATTTAAGTTTTTTATGAATATCTTTTTTAAAATCTTTTGTTGGAATGTATATATATATATATATATATATATATATATATATATATATATATATATATATATATATATATATATATATATATATATATATATATATATATATATATATATATATATATATATATATATATATATATATATATAATATATTAAATTTAAGTGCATTGAATTGAAATGTGTTTTACTTAAGTTTCTAATGACTAGGTTGAAATGTGTGTGTAATTTTTTTATTTTTTTATTTTTTTTTTTATTTTTTTTTTAAGAATATTATTGGAGAGTTTGCATTTAATATTTTTTAAGCAAATCGTGGCATTACGGTATCGAAATTGACTCTAGAGCTTCAAGACATTTTTTCGATGCTTTATACAGATTCTGGGAAGAAATTTCTTAGTAAATTCCCCTCTTTAAGTAATCCGATGCACACGAAATGTAAACTTATTATATTAAAATAAAAATCAACCTAGAGTGAGACGTTTTTGAAATATGGATTTACAAATATTTTATATTTTTATATATTTTTTATTTTTTTTTTTTTTTTTTTTATTTTTTTTTATTTTTTAAATATTTTGGGAGACCTGAACTTGTATTGTTTTTTTTTACGTTAGAAATATTTTGAAGACCTAAAGATTGAGAGAGAGAGAGAGAGAGAGAGAGAGAGAGAGAGAGAGAGAGAGAGAGAGAGAGAGAGAGAGAGAGAGAGAGAGAGAGAGAGAGAGAGAGAGAGAGAGAGAGAGAGAGAGAGAGAGAGAGAGAGAGAGAGAGAGAGAGAGAGAGAGAGAGAGAGAGAGAGAGAGAGAGAGAGAGAGAGAGAGAGAGAGAGAGAGAGAGAGAGAGAGAGAGAGAGAGAGAGAGAGAGAGAGAGAGAGAGAGAGAGAGAGAGAGAGAGAGAAGAGAAATGTAAAAAAATAGTTATATAATTGTTCTTTTTTTATAAAAAAAAAAAAAAAATAATTTTTACTTTTTCAAAAATATTTATATACACCTGCATAAATATATTAATGGGCAGAGAAAATGAGGTATTAATTGATACAATTTACATATTGTTACAATTTATTTACTAATTACAACACTGCGTTGTGTCCTTTGAGCCCCCAGCATAATACCTGTATTAATTAAATTTCAAATTAATAATAACAATTAAAATATTTTAAATAGTAATAAAAAAAAAAAAAAAAATAATTTTTTTTTTTTTTAATTATAATTCTAACAGAATAATAATAATAATAATAATAATAAATAAATAATAATATATAATAATAATAATAATAATAATAATAATAATAATAATAATAATAATAATAATAATATTTCTTTAATCTTTATTTATTTTTCCAGTTATAAATTCACATAATTAAACATCGTGTACTTTACATTCATTGATGCAAAATTGAAATGATCTTCTGGGGAGACGAATTCGTCCTTTGAGCCCATTAAAATTATACATAATATAATTATCCAATAAGAAACAAATTTTGAATATTGTAAATTTGATAATGCATTATTCATTAAAGTCATAATCTTAACCTAATCTATTTCTACAGTGATAGTAATGATAATAATAATAATAACTAAAAATAGTAATAAAATATAATAATAATAACGATAATAATAATAATAATAATAATAATAATAATAATAATAATAATAATAATAATAATAATATATATATATAATAATATATATATATATATATATATATATATATATATATATATATATATATATATATATATATATATATATATATATATATATATATATATATATATATATATATATATATATATATATATATAATATATATATATATTATATATTTTCATAGTGGAAGGATGTGTTTGGTGTGTGCTCCATGTTATGATTGTGTGTTTTGTTTTGTTTTTATCTTAATTGTTTTAATTTGTGTATTAATACCTTTTAGTGTATAAGTGTTTTTAAATGATTATAATTAATTGTATATCTACAGTGTAAATTTATTTTATCAATTCTTCTTTGTTTTAAAATTTACTAATTACAGTGGTAAAATTTACTACGATAACAACTAGTGCTGGGTAAAATTTAAGATAAGTTTTAATGAATATTTTATGTTTTAATTAGAAATAATTTTATAATTATATAGTTAATTTCAACGTTTTAAAATTTGTTTTTAACATAAGTATTGTTTCAGTTTTACTTTTTGTTTTGTTTGTACATTGTTTGTCTCTTAGTTTGTTTATTACTTTGCTCGTGTGGCTTTTTATTTGTTAGTCTGTTTGATTGTTTGGCTGTTTGTTTGTCTGTCTGTTTCCCTTAATCGGATGTGTGTGTGTGTGTGGTGTGTGCAGAATGGCGGGTGTGCGCAGACGTGGGTTCTCTATTCACTTCACCAATGTCCGTGGCTTACGCTCTAACTTAGATTCTGTGGAATACCTCCTCTCAAACTCTTATCCTAACCTTTTACTCTTGTCTGTTGATGGAGCGACTTCTTCCTTTCCTGTCAATAGTGGTGTTCCTCAGGGTTCTGTCTTGTCTCCTACTCTATTCTTACTTTTCATAAATGATCTTCTCAGCTGCTCATCTAACTCTATCCATTCATATGCCGATGACTCAACCCTCCATTCTTCTACTCATTTCAAATCAGCTCCTTCCTTTGCATCTAGAGTTGCCTCTCGTCTTCATCTTTCCGATTCCATTCTTGCAGATCTGGATAGAATTTTCCAATGGGATCTTCTCAATCTTGTGAAATTCAACTCTTTAAAACCCCAACTTCTAGAAATCTCCCTCTCAAAGACACCACCTAACTTTTCTATTTCTTTCGATGGTTCTCCCATCTCTCCTGTTGACAATATAAACATCCTTGGCCTTCACATAAGCAAAAAAATGTCTTGGAAACCTCATATCACAGTGGTTGCTAAGGTGGCTTCAAAGAAACTGGGAGTTCTGTTTAGACTTCGAGGATATATATATATATATATATATATATATATATATATATATATATATATATATATATATATATATATATATATATATATATATATATATATATATATATATATATATAATCTTTTTTTTCCTTGCAGTTACTCCAATTATACAAGAGTCTCATCCGCCCTCGTATGGAGTACTGCTCTCATATCTGGGTCGGCTCAGGTTTCACCCGTCTTTTGGATAAGGTTGAGTCAAAGGCTAAAAGACTTATAAACTGTTCGTCTCTTTCTAATTCTCTTAGACTCTTTATCTTTGTGACGTGACGTTAGTGCCTTGTCTCTTTTCTATAGGTACTACAGCGGCAAATGCTCAAGGGAATTATCCACTCTCGTACCTCCACCTTTACGGCTTCCTCGTAGCACAAGGGGTGTATTCTCTGCGCATCAATTTTGTTTGGACATACGCAACTCCAGGCTTGTCCGCTGTGGTCCCTTCTTCTTTCGTGCCACTTGGAACTCTCCCATCTTCTGTGTTTCCTGCCGAATTTAATCTCAATTTCTTTAAAGCCCACGTATGGGCTCACCTAAGAAATTTGCGTTAAGTGGGACCTGCAGGGGTCGTTTTTATTTTTTGTTTTTTTTACTCTT
>SEYY01018898.1:17500-20000 GCA_009176605.1 Armadillidium nasatum | reverse complement strand
GTATGCCCCCTCCTTGAAAAGGGCTCTGCCCATAAGTTATGATAAAAAGGAAAAAAACATTCAGTAGTATTGTTATTTTCCTAATCCCCTCTTCATTAACTATTAATACTTATTATTATTATTACTAATATACTAAACTTTAAGATCTATTATCATAATTTTTACTAAAACTGAAGGGAAAAAAATTCTTTCTTGAAGAAATATGAAAAATTCTTTCTTAAAAAAACATCATCTTTCCTCACTTCCTCTTTAAAATGATAGCATAAAACGTCTTTAAAAAATGGGGGTTTTCTGAACCAATTTATTACCTAATTAGAAATGTAATTTAGATTAAATACAGAATTTTGGTGACCCCCTTTTATCCAATTAAGATTGCAAAGAACCTATTTGCACGCCATATATATATATATATATATATATATATATATATATATATATATATATATATATATATATATATATATATATATATATATATATATATATAATATATATATATATATATATATATATATATATATATATATATATATATAAGGTAATAATGTAGTTTGTTAAACCCTATGCAGCATTGTAAATTTAATATAAATTCTTATCCACACTAAAATTTATTAGAAATTTATTAGAAAATTTATTATTTAAAATTTATTATATTAAAGTTTATTAAAATTAAAAATTTATTTATTAATTAGAAAATTAAAAAAAAAAATTTATTTAAAAATTATATTAAACATTAAAATTAAAATTTATTTATTATTTATTATTTAAAATTTATTAGAAATTTATTAGAGACATCAATATCTACACCCAATTCTATGACCACAAAAGCTTACGATCTCTTCTCTGATGGTCTATACTAGATATGAAAAGTGCACTATTAAATACTTTATAAATATCATTACTGCATATGAAATATGTATTTATGAGTTGAAAGGGTGAAGAGGTTCATTTATTCTTGGACTGAATCTGTTGCTCGATTGAATCACGAGCTATTCAGACTAAGAAAGGTTAAAAATATCCCAAAAGGTTATTCTTTTCATTTACCCGAAAAGTGCGGTTAAAAAGCGCAAAAGCGCGAAAAACTGCAGATGTTACATTTAACTATTTCGAGCTTAAATTTAATTTATTATTTTATATTTTACATATTGTTTGAACAAAAAATGAATGAGCTGGAGGGTAGACAAGTTTCGCATGAACACGAGAAATACCTTGGGCCTCATCTTTGTTGTTATTTTAACTTGACTCATTTCAGTGCACAAACATTTTTCGCAAGACTAAGTCATTTTTTTTTTTTTTTTATCAAGTGAAAGTTTGAAAATCCTTCTAACTCTCCTGCTAATATAACTTGTGTAAATCTACTTTTTTGTTATTTTTTATGGATTCTTCAACACCTTTCACTGAAAAAAGGTCTACCTTATTTACCCTCTTTTTCTCACCTCTCTATCTATACCAGAGTTTCACAACTGGGGTATAGATGGACCCCCTGGGGACCACAGAAGTTTTGAGGGGGTCCTCAAGGAAAAATTGTTTCTTTAATTTATGAATTTTTAATTTAATTTATAAATATTACGTATGACTATATGGGGGTTCTCGTACGTAAAATTAGGACTCAGGGGGGAGGGGCGGGGGTCTACAAGTAAAAACATGTTCGGGAACTCCTGATCTATACCTTTGACGATTACGAATTTATTACTCCATCTCTTCTTTCTCTTCTCTTCATCTTCTCTTCTTCTCCTCTTCTTCTCTTCTTCTCCTCTTCTTTTCTTCTCTTCAATCTCCACATCTCTTCTTTTCTTCTCCTGTTCTCTTCTCTTCTCGTTTTCTCTTCTCTTCTCTTCTTCTCTTCTCGTTTTCTCTTCCCCTCTTCTCTTCATTTTCTCGTATCTTCTTCTCCTCTCTTCATTGTCTCGTATCTTCTTCTCCTCTTCTCTCTTCCTCTCAATCTTGCTTTAAGACAAGGCCATTTGTATGCACTTGAGGGTCTGTATTGATGTTTGATCTACGATATGTATAGATCCACCACATCTTATAAGCACTCATAGATTAGGACTAAGTCCATGAGAGTTGATTAGTCATAAAAATTAAATATGTTGCTCCTATTGTCAAACTTGGAGTACATTTATTGATAAGAAGTGCCAAGTTTAAGTATTTTGAAACTTTTACTCTTAAATAAATAATAGTTAATACAGTGTGTTTTATCAAAGATTTCCAGCTGGTTTTATTATTATTATTATTATTATTATTATTATTATTATTATTATTATTATTATTATTATTATTATACACGCACATATTATCACACATACATACATGCATAGCAAAATATTATTATTAATATTATTCTTTATAATATTATAATTAAGATTTATTATTAATTATTATTATTATTATTATTATTATTATTATTATTATTATTATTATTATTATTTATTATTATTATTATTATTATTATTATTATTATATTATTATTATTATTATTATTATTATTATTATTATTATC
>SEYY01018898.1:5000-7500 GCA_009176605.1 Armadillidium nasatum | reverse complement strand
CTCGCAGAAGTATCCCTCAGGCGACCCTGACCAGGTCTTTAAAAACTGTTGCAGCCAGTCTCCATGAACCGCCATAGTATCCTATACACTGTTCATTGGTGACCCCAAATAGCTGGGCCATTTGTCTCTATGAAAAACCTGTCTCCAATTATGTGATTGCCCTAGGAACAAATTATCCTTCTCTTGCTTTGTACATGTCCTTGTTCCTTCTTCAAACACTCTAGGCCAGTTGAAGACACAGACACTGTAATTTACACACACACACACACGGAATCTTTTGAAGCTCAATGTGCGGAATCTTTTGAAGCTCAATGTGCACTCTGACAAGGAATGGTTTGTAATACCATTTAGTGGTGTGTACTTGAATTGAGCATGGTGCTTACAGCATATTGGTTGTTGTATTATTTAAACCTACCTGTGTTGTTCCGTTTGGATCACTATAAACGCAGAATTACCCAATCCTAATGGCATAGTTGATCACATAATACTAAATCCATGTGATGTGGTAATTATGTCCAGAAATATATATATATATATATATATATATATATATATATATATATATATATATATATATATATATATATATATATATATATATATATATATATATATATATATATATTATTATTATTAGTCATAAATCTTGTAGTTTTCTGTCCATTTATTTAGGCCATAACTCCATCAGAAACTGAATAAAGTTATGAGAATCAAGACTAATTTCCTGCATTTCTTCGGGAAAGAAAAAAAAAATACTGAAGAAAAAAAAAATAAATAAAAATATTTTAAAACAAAAAAATAATAATAACAACAACAACAGTAAAAACTTCAATAAAAGTGAAGAACTAGAAGATTAAATTGAGATTTTTTTTAACTTGGATTTTACGGACTCCATTTTAAATTTAATTTGGCGGGAGAATATATTTTTAATATATTTTTAATATATTTTTAATACGGTTTAGAAGTGAGCATGAAACAAATTATTTAAATTAAAATGAAAGAATGAAACAAAGGATATATATATATATATATATATATATATATATATATATATATATATATATATATATATATATATATATATATATATATATATATATATATATATATATATATATATATATATATATATATATATATTATATATATATATATATATATATATATATATATATATATATATATATATATATATATATATATATATATATATATATATATATATATATATATATATATATATATATATATATATATATATATATATATATATATATATATATATATATATATATATATATATATATATATATATATATATATATATATATATATATATATATATATATATATATAGAACCTTTTCTTCTATTTATTTTTCATTTTCTTCTTGACCTTCATATTATCAAATAAAATATTTCGGGTCATATCGGCCATTAACTTGGTTAATGAGATGAGATATTTTTTCCTATTTCCAATAGACACTACACATGCCTTTTTTTTCTTTTACAATCAGTATATATATATATATATATATATATATATATATATATATATATATATATATATATATATATATATATATATATATATATATATATATATATATATATATATATATATATATATATATATATATATATATATATATATATATATATTTTTTTTTTTTTTTTTTTTTTATTTTTTATATTGCTTAATTTAGTTTTTGAATTTTTCCTTAAAAAAAAAAAAAAAAAATTTTTGAAAAACAAAATTTGAAAAAAATAAAATAAAAAAAAATACTTTATTTTTTTCAAATTTTGGATCAAACGTATTTCTTGCACGTCTGAATTCAGTTAAGAAATTCGTGAATAGTGAACTTGTTTCCCTGTGGCCTTTGACCTGTGACCTTTGACCTTATTCATTTTGGTGTCTCTCTTGCTGTTTGAGTTCGTCATTTCAAACCTTTCGATGGTAAAGGCAACAAAGGTTTGATGTGCAAATTTATTGCGCAGTTCTTCCCCTTTCGATATCCTAATTCAGATTTCCTCAGTCGCTTTGTGACTAGATGACCACCGTTCATCCATTAAATCAAGAGTGGTGTATTTCAGAGTTTTACCCAATCACCTACTTTCTCTAATGGTCATTAATGACTTTTGTACTAGTATGCCGGTGACTCTACATTACATTACTTTCATTATGGAAAACAACCTTTTCAAAAGCAATTCGCTGATGATAAAATGGTGGTAGCTCTAAATAGCTCATCTGTTAATGAATCTGACTCTTGTAGTGAAGGTCCTGAGATCTATTCGTAGACAGAAACTCTATAAAGGTACTTTTTTTCTTAAATTAAGTCCAAGGGATCTGATCTCACTGGAATGATTTTAAATGTTTCTTATACTAAACGATTTAAGTGGGTATTCTGAAGACCCTTCAAAACTTTTTGACGCCATCTCGATTTTTATTATTCATTTAGTGGTGTTATTAAGTGGGTATTCTGAAGACCCTTCAAAACTTT
>SEYY01018897.1:7500-10496 GCA_009176605.1 Armadillidium nasatum | reverse complement strand
CTTTAGTAAACAAACTTGCTTAAACCATTGTCTAGATACAAATACTTAGTTTGTGCTGATAATGTAAAACAAATGGTATAGTGTCAATCTCCCACCCCACCCCACACACAAAAAGAATAAAAATAAAAAAAAAATTAAAAATAAAATGAAAATACAATACGCATATTATAAGAAAACCTCCATATGTCAAAATACAAAGGCTCGAACCCAAGACTGGTAAGGTTGTCCTACGATATTACACGTCCAACAACTCCAAAGGTCAAAGAGCCGATCAAGTCTTTTAAAATGACTAAACACCTTATACGAATTTAAGCATTCAAGCATGGTAACTTTATTCATTTCAGTAATATACAAATCAAACTTAATTGTGAGGTTTAGGAGCTTATCGGCTATCGCTAAGGAACCGAAAAAATTCTGCACGAGATATGAATGGCTTTAAGCCACTGTTGCCAACTTATAAAAATAGATTCACGCTAAATTTCAATGAAAATAATGCTTAAAATATGCCGATAAATCTTTGAAAAAGAAAATATATAAAAACTGTTAATATGCTTTCACTATTTTATTTAGTGTATATACTTTATATATATTTTAAGTTTTCCTTTATAATGGAGAAGTTCTCCATTATAGGGATTTGTAAAGTTGGTTTGTTTGTTTTTAATATCGTTATGGCACTCTGTTTGGCACCTAAACAGGTTGCCGGTTAAATAATATGCATTTTTTCAAATCAAATGTCACGATCAGGCGATTTATAACATGTAAGTGTTTTTCCTTGTTCATTACAAGTCCTCAAAATTCAAAAATAAAAGGTATGAGGTCATATATTTTTCCTTATCCACCTCTTTCTTATTATCATTTATATTGACTTCTACTCAAATATATACCTCCGTATAGTTCTAGATATATTAAAGTTATATATGAAGGAACTTCTAGAGGCAACATTTCCTTAGAAAAGTTCGTTATAGTAAATCTCCTCTTATTATTTAATTGCAGCACTAATTGCAACCCTTCTCTTTCAGGTCTTTAAATAAAAACGAAGCATAATTCAGCTACCCCCATAGTTTTTACAAATGACATGTTCCCAATACTTGAATTAAAATATTTAATTAAATAATAGTGTTAATAGTCTTTCTGCCGAACAAATCTTTTTTATTAACTGTAACTGTATCCATAATGTCTATTATTTATGTACATATGTACTTAAATGATTTTTTTCATTATTCTCCAGGTGTAACCTTTTATAATATATATATATAATAATATAATATATTTATATATATATATATAATATATAATATATAATATATATATATATATATATATATATATATTATAAATATATATATATATATATATATATATATATTATATATATATATATATATATATAATATAAATATAAATATAATTTGATATTGGCTCTGAAATTATTTTGGCTTATAAATATCTCTCTGATCCACTTTCTTCTATTGAGAGGGAAAGGGTTGTTTAGTATTAGTGACCAAATATACACCCCAAGAGGAAATCGAATTACCCTAGAAATTGGAGAAAGATTGTTTCTGCATCATAATTTAAGAGCTTTAAATTTAAAGTATTTCATTTTGCATGTTTGTCCATATTCTCTCATATTAAAAATCAAAGTTCTCAAGATATTATTATACTCTATGGATTATAATTACGTGTATTTGCACATTTAAATTAAAAAAAAAATAATGAAAAAAACTATTTAATTCTTCCTTATTATTAAATTGTTAAGTTTATTAAAATAATGGAAATTTTTTAAAATATACTTTTTCAATTTCATCGTCATCGTCAGATTTACTGTAATCGTCATTGTCAAAAAATGTCTTTCCAATATTGGTCGCAAACTTTTTTTGTACTTAAATATTTTTTTTTTAAGTATCATAGTTTATACTATGATAACTTATCACTTAATAATAATTTGTCAGTTTAAAAGATCTAAATTTAATTTAAAGTTGCATGAGTTTCTGGATTTTGAAGACGACGGTAATCCCTGAAGGTAGCATCCCTGCAGCTGATGGCACGAGAACAAGGAGAGTTAAACCAAGGTTTGTTAGGGTTAGTAGAAGGGAAAGAAATGGAATGTACCTCCATGCCAGAGAGAATCACCTCGGTTATGAGCTCTTCACACCCCGATGGACCCCTTCCACAGAAGCAGTAATCATTCCATCGGAAATCAGAAAACTACACCTGCAAGTCAGACCAGTTAGTGGCACCGAAATATCAGAAACGTCTCCTCGCCGAAGGTTGGGGTCGTTTTTGCGGAAAACTTAAAGAGACAAAACAATATACAGAGATAAGAAGGTGATCAGATAAACCCAGAGGAGGAAAGAGTTTAACAGAATAAGGGGAAGGATAAGAAGTTAGGAAAAGATCAGGTATGTTGGGTTCATCACCAAGACGGTCAGGGATAAGGGAGGGAGATGCACAACTGCTAAGGTTGTTCTAGATAAAAAAAAATCATGAGAACTAGATGAAACCATTGGCGGTGGTAAACATTGAAATCCCTAAAAATGATGATTTTGTAAAAGGAGAAGAAAAAAATGAGTTTTATTTTGGAGTTAGATAGTCAAGAATTTTTATGTGTTGAGTTAGAGATAAGTAGACAGAGCAAATGAATTTAGTTGTAGAGTTGCAAGAAAGTTTAAGCCAAAAAGTAGAGAGATTCAGAACACTCAAAATCAGAGACACGAGAACAGATAACATCGTTGCTCTCATGTACACAACATCCGCCTTTGGCTGAAAATTGAGGATAGGGACAGTAGGATGAAACAGAGTAGGGTTTGCTGTCAGAGCACTCAGACACTTGAGTTTCGGTTAAGAACAAGAGATGATGTCTAGAAGAAGAGAGGTGATGTTCGACAAAGTGAAAATTAGACAAGAGACCGCGAATATTGAAGAAATTAATGAAACAAGAAGTTCGTGCACCAGGGTAAGTCGGCATAAAGGTCTTGGTGGCACCAACCCCATCACTG
>SEYY01018896.1:52500-57500 GCA_009176605.1 Armadillidium nasatum | reverse complement strand
AATAATTAATAGATTTAAAAAAAAAAAAAAAGTATTTTAAAGGGGTTCATAATGCTGATTAGAGTTAATCCTTTCGATACAATTTTAATGATGTAACAATATAAAAAAAAATAGACATAAGCTTACTCATAAACGATTTCAATCCACTTTAGCAAAGAATTTATTTTAATGCGACGAACTTTTTTATTGAAATGTGAAATATGAAATAGGTGGACAGCGAGAATACTTTAATCAGTTAGATAAATCATTCTAAGAAAATTTGTCTTTGTACTTCTAATTTTACATTATAAGATCCCTAGCATTAGTCAGCAAGAAATAGTGAAATCTTTTAATAAATGTTAAGTATACGAGTGCTGAACTTATGAATAGCTTAGACATTTACTGCTAAGGTTAAATTCGTTTTAACAAAACGAATTCATCTGTCACAGTGTATAAGAAATAATATACAAAGCAACATTAAAAGAACTTATACAATAACACTTAACAGACATATAATATCGTCAACATTTACTACTTGGAACATATTTGCTCAAAAGGAAAAATAATTCTTAAACAATACTTTAAAGATATTTATACCAACTTTGACATTTAATGCTTTGAATAGTTCAAAGAGTTCAAAGATCTGTTCAAAGAGTTCAAAGATCTGTTCAAAGAGCTCAAAAATCTGTTCAAAGGGTTCAAAGATCTGTTCAAAGAGTTCAAAGATCTGTTCAAAGAGTTCAAATATCTGTTTCAAAGAGTTTAAAGATCTGTTCTAAGATTTGTTCAAAGAGTTCAAAGATCTGTTCAAAAATTTATTCATCATATTAAATGTCTCTTGATACAAGAACAACAAATAATTAACAGACTAACCTAAGTGAACTATAAAGTTCTGTTAAAATGTGTTCAGTAGTTATTATTATTATTATTATTATTATTATTATTATTATTATTATTATTATTATTATTATTATTATTATTATTATTATTATTATTATTATTACTATCATTGTTATTACTATTATTATATAAAACCCTAACTGATTAGTATATGAAAGCAAAACTTATTAAAGGACAAATGGAAGTATAATGACATTCAGATAGTTTTTAAGCATTTTATTTCAATGAAAAAAAAATAAACTACCAAAATTATAAAGGCATAATACAAAAAAAATAAAAAAAATAAAATAAAATAAAATTGGAAAAATAAAAAAAAAGTTAAATACAAAAAACTTGACTGAAAAAAGAAAATAAAACAAAAGTAAATAAAAAAATATTTTTTTTTAAAATGTTAATCCGCAGGAAAAATAAACAGAATTTTTTTTATTTTTTCTATTTTACATATTAATTTTTTTTTATAAAAGATTTTCTTTACCTTCTGGATTTATTTATTTATTACTTTATTTATATTTTTTTCTGGGGGGTGAGGAAGGAAAGGATTGTGTGGGGGGGGGGGGGTATTTTTTCTTTGCTCTAAATCATAAAATCTAATGATACATTAATTTTTCAAATCTGAAAGAGTTAATTACCGCAAATTATTATTATTATTATTATTATATTATTATTATTATTATTTTTATTTTTCTACTTCTACTTCTTCCTCTCCTAAATACAATTAAAATATGTATATATTAGACAAAATAATCTGCATTTTAAAAAATTTTCTTCATTTATGAAAATTCTTCAATTTTCTCTTTATAATATATATATATATATATATATATATATATATATATATATATATATATATATATATATATATATATATATATATATATATATATATATATATATATATATATATATATATATATATATATCACTTTTGGTGGGCAATGGCCAGAGACCTACTAATTTCCACCAGAGTTAGGGGAATATCAGAATCATGGTCAATTAATAGCCGACATATCCAGATACATGACGTTTGAAGATGTGCAAGTTAAAGGAAGTTGGGAAAATAGTAAAGGGAGTGTTCCCGAGTTTACCAAAAGAGTACATGAAAGAGTGAGCATAGCAGTAAAGTCTGTGGTCTAAGAGTTGAACAGAGAAAGGATTAAACTGTGTAGAAAGATGAGTCACACGAGCCTTTCTCAGAGGAAGAGGTATGCGACTAGAGAGTACAGAAGAGCAGCGCCCGTTGAAATACCGATAGTATAAAGAGAGAGACGCAACAATTCGATGGACAGAAAAAAACCGGAGAGACTTAGCTGAAAGCGAAAGAGTTGATAAGAGCAGCCCTAGACTTCACCTTTTACAGGAGGGCTATATAAAGAAAGCAACTGGGGATCGCACGATGAAATTCTGAAGGAGCCTCAGAACATTCAATCTCTTAGAAGGTTGTTTAGAAAGAGAAGTATTGTGATCCTTCCAAGAAAGATCACGAGAAAAAGAAACACCGAGAATATTAAGGTGTGATGAAGGTTTGAGATCTGTGTTTTCGAAGAAGACATCATAATTGTGTGGAAGGTTGTGTCGAGTAGGAAGATGAAGGAATTGAGTTTTGGAAGACATTGAAAACGACCTTGTTTTCTCCTAACCAGTTTGAAATACGAGAAAGATCAGAGGTCTGTTGCTCCAAGGCACCCTTCTTGTGTCAATTAACTGCTACTGTGAAGGGGGGCCTCTCAAAGTGAAAGAAGTAATGAAGGGTGGAGTCATCAGCATAGGAATGGATAGGTGATGAAGTAACAGAGAGAAGGTCATTAATGAAAAGTAGAAAAAGAGCTTGGGATAGTACAGATCCCTGAAGAACACCACTATTTATAGATTTAAATGAATAACAATGGCCGTCTACAAGAGCTGCTATAGAACGACCAGAAAGGAAATCAGGGAGAAGGCAACAGAGAGAAGGATATATTCCTAAAGAGGAAAGTTTAGAAATCAAAGCTTTGTGCCAGACTCTATCGAAGGCTTTCGAGAATTCCAGAGCTGCAGCTAAAGATTCACCAAAACGTCAAAAAGCGGAGGACAAAGAGTCAATGAGAAGGGGAAGATCACCATTGGCACGCCCTTTACGAAAGCCATACTGGCGATCAGTGATAAGATTATGAGGATTGAGATGTTTCCAAATCTTCCTGTTAAGGATAAATCCAGAAACTTTAGAAAGAACCCAGGTAAAGGAAATAGGATGATAGTTAGAGGACTAAGAAGAGTCCCCCAACTACGGTACAGGCTGAATGAGCTCACGTTTCCAGCAAGAAGGGAAGGTTCATGTAGAAAGACAAAGACGAAATAGATTACCAATTAAGGCAGAGTGAAGGCTCAGAAGCACAAGTTTTGAGAACCGCAGGAGGGATACCATCAGGACCATACGCCTTCTTAGTGTTAAGCTCAGAGAGAACAGAAATTACATCTTTAGAAGAAATTACACTATAAGGCATAAATGAATTGGAGGGAGTCGAAGGAGAAGGAATATCTTCAGAATCGTCTAAAGCGGAAAATGAGGAAAAGTTTAAGCGAAGAGTTTATAGTTTTAGCAGAAGACAAAACGGCAGTTGTAATTTTAACACTGCAATAACCGCAATAAATAAGTTAGAAAATATAAAACATCTACGGAAAGACAAAAAAGACTTTACTTCTCCGGACAGGGTGAAAACCTGGAGATAATACCTTGATGTGAACTCATTCGCTTAAATTTGTTCTTGAATCTAACTATTTCGGGTTCGAGGATAGTTCAACGGTAAAGCGTCGAGCTTTTGTTATTCTCAGTCGCAACATGCGATGGTTCGACCCCGGAGGAGGAAAGTCTTCTTTATCTTCCCGTAATTGTTCTATGTTTCATATATATATATATATATATATATATATATATATATATATATATATATATATATATATATATATATATATATATATATATATATATATATATATATATATATATATATATATATATATATATATATATATAATATATATATATATATATATATATATATATATATATATATATATATATATATATATATATATATATATATATATATATATATATATATATATATATATATATATATATATATATATATATATATAATATTCACGTTCAATGATTTAAATTTTTTTTTTTTAATCAATAAATCATTCATTAAACATATCATTAAGACGCTTTATTATAAAATAAACATAAATTCATTTCAATTATATCTGCAAGAATAATTACACAGTTTAAAAAAAAAATTAAATAAAATAAAAATTAAAATAATTCAAATCGAACGATAAAATACAGTTTATTAGTTCGTAGTCATTTTATTAGAAAAATTACAGTAAATGACGAGGAAAATTTAAAAAAAAAGAAAAGAAATAAAATAAATAAAAGAAGAATAAACACTGATATATATATATATATATATATATATATATATATATATATATATATATATATATATATATATATATATATATATATATATATATATATATATATATATATATGTGATGGCATCCGCATCCGCATCCGCACTTTCTAAAATTCAACATCCGCATCCGCACTTTCCAAAATTTGACATCCGCCGCATCCGCATCCGCAAATTAGGAAAAATGACATCCGATCCATCACTAATAATATATATATATATATATATATATATATATATATATATATATATATATATATATATATATATATATATATATATATATATATATATATATATATAAAGTTCGCTCCTCCTCATAGGAGGGAACTTTCCACAACACTCTTCGAAGGAGCAGCATTTAAGCACCTGAGAATCATTTTTACCATTGTACCATATATATATATATATATATATATATATATATATATATATATATATATATATATATATATATATATATATATATATATATATATATATATATATATATATATATATATATATATTGAATATAGGAGTGATACGGAGGTACTAGAAGCTTACTAGGAGCGTACTAGAAACTTGTTGTTTAGATAATATCTTCTACGTAGCATGTAAATATCACCCACTAAATTAGCATCACAAAATGTTTTTAATTTCAATAAAGCATTACGGTTTCTGGTT
>SEYY01018896.1:30000-37500 GCA_009176605.1 Armadillidium nasatum | reverse complement strand
TGGAGATCATTTCAGATTCAGCCAATCACAGTTCAATTAAGCCCCTCTCAATGTTTTTATTCTCTTTTTATTCAAAATAGAGCTTTTATGAAATGATCTCCATTTTATATAAATATTTATTTCCAGCATAATAGGAACGAACTTCTGTTCACGACTGTACAATCCTGTCCGTATATTGTTAAGAAGTCGGACGATTTCTCAAATTAATTTACGTTCAGATTTCTGTTCTAATTTGAACTCTCTCATTCCTTTGAGTATATTTAGCCGAAAAGTTACTCAAGTATACCTCACAATACACACTTTAGAAACTTTTCGCATGAAATTATTTCGAAACCAACCAAATCAATCCTTTACTTCAGAAATCTATCTTGAAAATACAGAATTTAAAAAACTGAAAAGTCAGAATTTTAGTCTCGTAAATTTGAATTTTCAAAGCTTGTATACCAAATGTTTTCTATTCTTCTGAGAAATAAGAGTATTAAATATGAATCACAATCTAGGCTTAAAAAGTTTAGCAAATTAAGAATAGTTTTTATTGTATTTAAATAATAATTTCAAAATTAGAGAGAGAGTGAGATTATAGACAACATGTAAAAATTTTAAGCTCGTTCCGATGCTTTTCCCTGGATTTTGAGAGCAAAATTTACTTCACCGTTGTGCTAGACCTGTTATGTGAAACCCCTTTGAGAGGAGGTAGAATATTAACCATTAATCAACTGGGAGAGCATGTCAAATGCTCTCCCAACCAGGCGAAAGTATCCAGAAAATTCGAGCTTTACAGAATAAAGCCCACCTTAGACCTCAAAGTTGTTCGAATCATAATAGAAACGTTTGAATTCCAGTATAAAATCGGACTTTTCGTGAGTATAACGATTAAGTTTGGACGGAAACAGTAGAAAAAAAACTTCAAATAAATGATGGAAAGAAATTTTTAAAACCATGAAAATTTTTGAGATGGAACTTGATTAAACAAAAACAATGAAAAAAAATTTTTTTTGTCTTTGAAAAAATGGCGGCGCTAAGAGTCTGGTTTTAAGCCTGACTAGAGACGTATGTTTCACAAAACAAAGTGGATACAACATTTGAGTAAGGAAGCCAGTTTTTTGCTACAACTTTCCTGATACCATTTTGGGGGTTCAACCCATTGAAATTGGCCTCAAGTCTGGGGGAAGGGGCCCCCGCGGGGGGCCCCGTGAACCCCCCAAAAATGGTATCAGGAAGTTGCCTGAGTTTGCAAAATCGCTGCGTTCACCTCACTTTCTTTCCTGACCATTTTCTTCGCGGTTCAGTCCACCTGAAATTTGTTTCGATCTTGGAGGTCTGGGGGTCCGTGAATTGACAAAGAAAATGTCAGGAAGGTCCCTGAGAATGCAGGATTGCACGCAAATGCAGAAAAGACCGTTAGGACAGGTTGCCAGATTTTTCGAATCTGGCATCTGCCGAAAGCGGTATGTATACTACTTACAATGTCTCTAAATGTTTACCCTAGTGAATCACTGTTTTTTATGCAGAGTCAGTCGATGTGTGTCAACGACTCTTTTGAAATCGTGAAGTCAAAGTGAAGTGACACCGGCGAAGCAAAACAAAAAAAACTTTACGTTACATCATATTTATAAATGCTTTGTTTCATCCTGTGTGTGTATGTGTGTCAAGAATAAAAGAAATTGTGTCATGTATACGCGAAACAATTTTTCATTGCCTGTATTTTAAGTTATCTCTGATAATTGAGACGTATATAATGTAATAAATTTGTTAATATGCATTATGGCAGATTACAGGTCTCAATCACCAAAAGCAATTATTCACTTTTTACCGGTAATTTTATATTTCAAATAAATACTAAATACATGACACTTAAACATTTCTTTTTAAACACTAAATGTATTACTTAAATGTATTACTTAAACATTTCTTTTTAAACACTAAATGTTTTACGCAAACCCGTGAGCGGAAGAGAATATGGAATAGGAATGTTCAAAGGGAAGGGTAAATGTTATAACATTGCTTGAATATAAAGATATTTATTGACCTTACTAAATTAAATAATTACTGATTATTTTACATATTATAATCCACATATATATATATATATATATATATATATATATATATATATATATATATATATATATATATATATATATATATATATATATATATATATATATATATATATATATATATATATATATATATATATATATATATATATATATATATATAAAATAAAAAATTAAAAAAAAAAAAAAAAAAAAAAAAAAAAAAAAAAAAAAATTTTACTTGTAAGCCCATATATATATATATATATATATATATATATATATATATATATATATATATATATATATATATATATATATATATATATATATATATATATATATATATATATATATATATATATATATATATCAAGCAAAAAAATTGCAAAATAAACAAACACCTCCTCCCTACACGATTACCATAGAGAAACTTTGTTTTGTAGTCATAATTGTGGCTTTGCTTAAAAGTCATAAAGAAAATGGGATTGATAGAAATTATACTAGCACGTACCATAAATACTGAGATTGAAAGGCAGGAGAAATTATGCCTACGTAATGTATAAAAAATTTAAAAATTTTTTCCATTTTATGGCTAATAATCTGATTAACCTTTAAAATTTTGTCGGATGAAGTGCAAATTCTGCCCAAGAAGGGACATTTTGCTCGAAAACGCTGAAGAACCTTTGTACAATGAAAACTTATTTATTATAATAATAATAATAATAATAATAATAATAATAATAATAATAATAATAATAATAATAATAATAATAATAATAAATAATAATAATAATATAATAATAATAATAATAATAATAATAATTAATTTTAATATTATTATTATTATTATTATTATTATTATTATTATTATTATTATTTAGTATAAGTATAATAATAAAAATAAATATGAAATATTTTAAAATTGTGAAAAATAAAAATTGGAATATGTGTACTTTTCTTAAAATTTCTTTCAAAATGTTTCTTGCACAATAAACGAAGGTTTGTACAGTCGGTTGCATTTCCTTTGCAACCACATCATACTAATAGAAACGCTCAAGCGGCAAGTGTACACACACTATTTTCTCGTCTGTTATATTAAAGGATGCGTTTGCAAAATTTTTGCAACCACGCAGCATTTTCTTCGTTTGGAATAACTAATCAAAATTGTATGACGTATTTTTTTTATTTTAAATAACATTTCATTGGGGTGTTATAAGATGTAATTTATTAAACATTTAATCCTATCAAAAAATATTAAGAAATAAAAAATAATAAATAACAGTTACAAAAATAGGTAGTTGCATATATATAGTGGTGGTGGCACAGACCTGCAACCACGTCACGAGCCGCCCTTGATATATATATATATATATATATATATATATATATATATATATATATATATATATATATATATATATATATATATATATATATATATATATATATATATATATATATATATATATATATATATATATATATATATATATAAAAGTTCGTTATGACAGGAATTGTTGCTTTTTACTTAATCCGAAGGAAGGCTATCCATTTGTTTGACATTAAAAAGATTATACTTTTAATCCACTGCGAAATCTATTTTTTATCCCTATATTTTTGCAAATATTGAATTGCAAATAGCCAAAACTATTGAAAGTTATATATATATATATATATATATATATATATATATATATATATATATATATATATATATATATATATATATATATATATATATATATATATATATATATATATATATATATATATATACTGACAATGTAATAATGAATGCCCTAAAATACAATGCTTCTGGGTATCCCTTTTTTATGACTGGTACTAACTAATACACAGTATAAAACGCATGAAAAGAGGAAAAAGTCACCTAGGGAAAATGGAACGTGAATCGACATGTTAATATGTAATAACTACGACGAAATTACCTTTACGTTAAGATGATATCTTAAGAAAATCTTGCAAAAAAACAGAAAATTCCAAAATAAAAGTTGACAAACGAAAACATTATATTCTGCTTAAAATAATGAGAAGTGAACCTGAAAAACACCAACGTCTACCGTGGTACAAACGGTAGAGTGATTGACTCACATGCTCGAGGGTGCCGGTTCGATGCCACTTGCGGATCCTAAGTATATTCTACCTAGAAAAGTTCCTCCTCGAATCTAAAACCCGAAGAAAAGTGAGATGTGTGTGAACTTTAAAGTAAAAAAAAACACAAAAAAAAAAATAATTAATTTTACATGTTATACAAAATACAAAAAATAACAATTAACAGAATTATAGTGTAACTTTGGCTATTCATTCATTCGTTCATTCAAGTTCAAAAATTATTTGCCGAAATATTAAAAGAAATTTTCATGATAACATATTGGGAAGATATGGATGTAGACCTAACTAAAAGGTACTATCAAATATTTATCTGATAATAATACTGTTATTTACATCAGATCCTGAATAACTCTAAGGAATGGCACACGGAGCCCCACAGAACAGTTAAATTGAAAATGAGAACAGTACTCCCTACATGGATTTATAAGAAACTAGTGAAAATAAAGAAAGTGTGAAGAAGAAATAAGTTCCCGCAAGTTATGCATAACCTCTTACTTTCTAAGTTCAGGCTTGCAAGCTGCAACCTCATTTATGTGAGGTCTTCGGCACAACAAACTTACACTTATACAGGTCATAGGAAGTGAAGACAAAAGAGTCAAAAAAGATAAAAAGTTGGGAGATTGTTAATGAGAGTTTGTTCATAAGTTGAATTTTAAAAATAACTTAAATTTTACCACACCAAAAAGTACTTTATTTTGATTAGTGAAAATAGAATTAGAAAACTTAAAAGGAAAAGGGTTCCCATAGTTAAAGAAAGAGAGATGCAAATTTCTAATAAGTGAACGAAAGTCGAGTTCCCAATAAGAATGAGACTAAACTTGAAGATAATTAAAAACAATCACATTTATTTACAATATATCTGTATTCATTCTGTAGCATTCTGAAAAAAAATCTGGGTAATGAATATCATAAATAAAATAAATAAACAAGACAAAGAATTTTAATTATCAAAGGGAAAAATGGCTAAGCAATATTACAAATTATGGGATTTTGGTAAAAATACAAACATATATAAAAGCTTAGACGAAGTACAACTACGTAGAGACATTCTTATTTAACTAAAGTTTGAATTTTTTAATTAATAAACATAGACTCCAAAACGAGGAGTTCTAACGCTGAAATGACAACGTGATAATTTTGAAATTTGTCAAGGATAATGGAGATCGATACATGGAGTAGCACTTCTCCGTCACTGAAATCTGTCCCTTGTTTGAAAAGACACACAGGATCTTGTAGCTGATGCATCTGTATTCACATGCACATATTATCAAAGTAGTACTTATATATATATATATATATATATATATATATATATATATATATATATATATATATATATATATATATATATATATATATATATATATATATATATATATATATATATATATATATATAATATATAATATATATATATATAATATATATAATTATTATTATATATATATATATATATATATATATATATATATATATATATATATATATATATATATATATATATATATATATATATATATATATATATATATATATATATATATATATATATATATATATATATATATATATATATATATATATATATATATATATATATATATATATAATAGGGTGGTTAAATTGTATGGGCCGATGTTGAATGTGAACCACACCTAAACGTCAAGTTTTTTACTGCATTTCATTTGACTTTTTTCAATTTCAGACTTACTCAATTTGAACCATGGAAAGATACACAATGGAGCAACGTGTTAAAGTTATTCAGGCTTATTATGAAAATGGGCGTTCAAATCAAAATGCATATCGTGCACTTCGTGATTTTTTTGGTCAATTTAATCGTCCAAATGTGCGTACAATCGGAAAAATCGTGAAAAAATTTGAGCAAACCGGGTCTGTAGGAGATTTGAAAAGACCAATGCATGCTCGTACAGCTCGTACTGCAGAAAATATTGCTGCTGTTCGCGATAGTGTGGCTGAGGAGCCATCCACTTCAACTCGTCGTCGTGCCCAACAATTGCACCTCTCACGCTCGTCGTTGATGTACAGTCGTGAACAGAAGTTCGTTCCTATTAGGCTGGAAATAAATATTTATATAAAATGGAAATCATGTCATAAAAGCTCTATTTTGAATAAAAAGAAAATAAAAACATTGAGCGGGGCTTAACTGAACTGTGATTGCCTGAATCTGAAATGATCCCTATTTTATATAAATATTTATTTCCAGCTTAATAGGAACGAACTTCTGTTCACGATTGTACATTATGCATAAAGACTTGCATTTAAACGCTTACAAGGTGCAATTGACTCAAGAACTAAAGCCTCTTGACCATACAAAACGTCGTCAATGGTCAGAATGGTGGCAAGAAATGGCAACAGTGGATGATCAATTTTCGAGGAAAATCATCTTCAGTGATGAGGCACATTTTCACCTCAGTGGATTCGTCAATAAGCAGAATTGCCGCATTTGGGCGAATGCTAATCCAAGAGTGATTGTCGAAAAACCAATGCACCCACAAAGAGTGACTGTTTGGTGTGGTTTATGGGCTGGCGGCATCATCGGGCCGTATTTTTTCCAAAATGAGGCCGGTCAGGCAGTTACTGTGAATGGTGTTCGCTATCGTGAGATGATAACGAACTTTTTATGGCACGAATTGGAAGGTATGGATGTGGACGATATGTGGTTTCAACAGGACGGTGCCACTTGCCACACAGCTAACGAAACAATGGCTATTTTGCGCGACAAATTCAATGGCCGTGTTATCTCACGTGGTGGCGATGTCAATTGGCCGCCAAGATCATGTGATTTGACACCGTTGGACTTCTTTCTTTGGGGTTATTTGAAAGAAAAGGTGTACGTCGATAAGCCAGCAACAATTCAAGAGCTAAAGGATGAGATAATTCGGCACATTAACGGCATAGAACCCCAATTATGCCTCAGCGTCATCGAAAATTTGGACCATCGGATGGAGGTGTGCCGCCGAGGTCGCGGCGGCCATTTGGCCGATATTTTGTTCCATACATAATTGAACCATACCATATTATCATAATAAAAAGAAATGACAATAAATTCCTAAGTAATTTGTGTTTTATTCAAAATCAACATCGGCCCTTAAAATTTAACCACATATATATATATATATATATATATATATATATATATATATATATATATATATATATATATATATATATATATATATATATTATATATATATATATATATATATATATATATATATATATATATACAGTGGCGGCTCGTCATTATGGGCTCCGGGGCTGCAGCCCCTCCAAATTAAAAATACCAGGCGTAGGATGTTGATATAAA
>SEYY01018896.1:20000-22500 GCA_009176605.1 Armadillidium nasatum | reverse complement strand
AGTGTTTAGAGTAGTTAATATATATATATATATATATATATATATATATATATATATATATATATATATATATATATATATATATATATATATATATATATATATATATATATATATATATATATATATATATCGAAAGCTTTCGGTAGAGTCTGGCACAAAGCTTTGATTTATAAACTTCCTTTTTCGGAATCTATCTTCTCTGTGGCCTTCTTTAATGATTTTCTTTCTGGTCTTTCTACAACAGCTGTTGTAGATGGCCACCGTTCATCCCATAAATCTAATAATAGTGGGGTTCCTCAAGGATCTGTTCTATTCCCAACACTTTTTCTGCTTTTCATTAATAATGACCTTCTCTCTATTACTTCATCTCCTATCCACTCCTATGCCAATGACTCCACCCCTCATTACTCTTTTCATTTTGAAAGGCGCCCCTCCCTGCTACAGTTAATAGAAGCAAGGAGGGTGGCCTTGGAGCAACTAACTTCTGATCTATCTCGCATTTCAAATTGGGGCAGAGAAAACATGGTCGTTTTCAATGCCTCAAAAACTCAATTCCTCTCATCTCTATACGACACAATCTTCCACACAACTATGATATCTTCTTCGAAAACACACAACTCAAACCTTCATCTCTTCTTAATATTCTTGGTGTTTCTTTTTCTCATGATCTTTATTGGAAAGATCACATTACTTCTCTTTCTAAACAAGCTTCTAAGAGGTTGGGTGTTCTGAGGCGCCTTCAGATATTTCTTCAATCCACCCCAGTTGCTTGCTCTGTATAGGGGTGTTGTTCGCCCCTGTATGGAGTATGCGTCACACATCTTGGGTGGTGGTTCCACTCATACAGCTCTCCTGGAAAAGGTGGAGTCTAGGGCTTTTCGCCTTATCAACTCTCCTGCTCTCACTAATTCTCTCCAACCTCTTTCTGCCCATCGAATTGTTGCGTCACTCTCTCTTTACTATCACTATTACAATGGACACTGCTCCATTCGAGAAGGGCTCGTGCGATTCGTCTTTCTACGCAGTCTCATCCTTTCTCTGTCCAACTCTCTGACCCTACACTTAACCGCTATACTCAATCTTACATGTACTCTACTGGTAAAGTCTGGAACTTACTTTCTTCATCTATTTTTCCAACTCTAGACTTAAACACCTTCAAACGATGTGTATTAGGTCATGTCGGCCTTTAATTTGACCATGTTCCCGACTTTGCCCCTAACTCCTGTGGAATTTTAGTAGGGCTCTGGCCTTTGCCCACCAGAGGTGAAATAAAAAAATAAAAAATAAAAAAAATAATATATATATAATATATATATATATATATATATATATATATATATATATATATATATATATATATATTATATATATATATATATATATATATATATATCCACTGGTGTCCAAAGGCCAGAGGTCTACTAATTTCCACTAATCCTTAAACGGCGACATCTCTCGATACACTGTGTTTGAAAGTGTGCAAGTCAAAGGAAGTCGCGGAAACAGATAAAGTGAATATGCTCCAGACTTTACAAGTAGAGTACATATAAGGTTGTGCATAGCGGTTAAGTCTGGAGTCTGAGAGTTGGCCAGAGAAAGAATGAGACTGTGTAGAAAGGCGTGCCGCACGAGCCCTTCTCGATGGAAGAGGTATGTGAAGGGAGAATTCAGAAGAGCAGTGTCTATTGTAATTGCGATAGTATAGAGAGAGTGACGCAACAGTTTCGACGGGCAGAAATAGATTAATGAGAATTTGTGAAAGAGGGAGAGTTGATGAGGCGAAAAGCTCCAGACTCCACCTTGTCAAGGAGAGCTGAATGAGTGGAACCACCTCAGATGTGTGAGACGTACTCCATATAGGTTCAAACAACAACCCTGAGAAGAGAAAGTAACTGGGGTGGCGTAAAAACTCACGAAGGCACCTCATAACACTCAACCTCTTAGAAGCTTGTTTAGAAAGAAAAGTAATGTGATTCTTCCAAGAAAGATCACTAGAGAAAGAAACACCGAAAATATTAAGGACAGATGAAGGCTTGAGTTGCGTGTTTTCAAAGAAGATGTTCTTGTTGTGTGAAAGATTGTGTCGAATAGAGCAATGGAGGAACTGAATTCTTGCGACATTGAAAACGTCCATGCTTTCTCTATCCCAATTTGAAATACGAGAAAGTTTAAGGGTCAGTTAGACCAAGGCCACCATTCTAGCGTCAATTAACTCTCCTGAAGGGTGGAGTTATCAGTACGGGATTGGATAGGGGATGAAGTAATAGAGATAGGTCATTAATGAAAGGCAGAAAAAGTGTTGAGGATAGAACAGAAACCACCCTGAGAAATACCACTATTAATGGATTTAAAGGATGAACGATGGCCGTCTACAATAATAACTACAGAATGATCGGAAGGAAAATCAGAGAGAAAACGAAATAGAGGAGGATAGATTAGGAAACATAAAATTTTAGAAATCAAAGCTTTGTGCCAAAAACTATCGAAGGCTTTTGGT
>SEYY01018896.1:10000-12500 GCA_009176605.1 Armadillidium nasatum | reverse complement strand
TATATATATATATATATATATATATGCAGAACGAGGAAATGAGTCAACAGCGTATTTATTTAATTTGCCTAACAATGTTTGTGACTGATTAGATTAATATATTTAATAAATATATTCATCAAATTATATATATATATATATATATATATATATATATATATATATATATATATATATATATATATATATATATATATATATATTATATATATATATATATATATATATATATATATATATATATATATATATAGAGAGAGAGAGAGAGAGAGAGAGAGAGAAATAAACTTTTTCATTTTTTTTTTTTAATTATTTATTTATTTAATTATTAATAATTAATAATAATTTAATAATAATAATAAAATAAATAATAATATAATAATAATAATAATAATAATAATAATAATAATAATAATAATAATAATAATAATAATAATAATAATATTAAATAATAGTCGCAACATTTAAATTTTTTTATTAGTATAGAAGTTACAATACATTTATTAATATTATTATTATTATTATTATTATTATTATTATTAATTATTATTATTATTATTATTATTAATTTAAATTTCTTAATTTATCTCAGCTTCTTTCTTTCCTCTTTTTATCTCATTTAAGAAAACGTCATCCCAACTCCCCCTTCCCCCCCTCATCCCCCAATAATAATCAATATCACCATTTCCCCCAAGGGAAATTTTCTATTAATAAATTTATTATTAATTATTAATAATAAATAATTTTCCTCTCTTTCAAAATATAATTTGCCTAAAAATAAAAATAAAAATAAAAATAAAAACAAAAATAAAAATAAAAATTAATAATCGATTCGTGAGAAAATTTTGAGTTTGGAAATTGTTTCATTAACTTGATTGCGAGGCTAATTCGGCTTCTACTCAAAAATGAAAACTTATTTATTAAGACAATATTGAGAATACTCTCTCTCTCTCTCTCTCTCTCTCTCTCTCTCTCTCTCTCTCTCTCTCTCTCTCTCTCTCTCTCTCTCTCTCTTCTCTCTTCTTTTTGCCTTTCCTTTCAATTTCCATCTTCTTTTCTCACTCCAACTCCCTTTTCCTCTCTCTCTCTCTCTCAGGCATATATATATATATATATATATATATATATATATATATATATATATATATATATATATATATATATATATATATATATATATATATATATATATATATATATATATATATATATATATATATATATATATATATATATATTCTCTGTCAAACTCTCTGGCCCGAGCGTTTGCAATTATGCTCAATTTTACTGTTCTTTAATGGTAAAAAATCTGGAACATGCTTCCTTTACCAATTTCCCCAAATTTCACTGACTTGCATGCACAGCTTCAAAAGTCGCCGTGTATAGGAGCATGTTGGCTTTTAATTTAGCCCTGGATTCTAAGTACTCCCTAATTCTGGTTTAATATTGGCAAGCCTTTGCCCTACGCCCATAAGGTGTTATATAAAAATATATTCTATATATATATATATATATATATATATATATATATATATATATATATAATATATATATATATATATATATATATATATATATATATATATATATATATATATATATATATATATATATGAGTGATTACCAAAGCTTTTCTTTTCGTTTAAAGTACGTTTTACCACATTGGTAGAAACTGCATCTAATAAGGCCTAGTGTTAATAGGTTAGGTGATTTTTTAATATTTTTTATATTTTTTTTATTTTATTTAATTTTTTAATACTAATAATTTTAAAAAAATATGTATTGAATTTAATTGTAATTTTATTTCGAAACAAATGCAAATGATTTATTACTAATCTTGATTAAAATTCTTATTATTGTGTGATCTGATCTATCTAGTACAACGAGAGTCATAGGATCGATTCTTAAAGCGAAAAATTCTCTAAAAAAAAAAAAACATTTTCCACGGCAAAATGCGAAAAACATGTGAGACAAACCTTATAAATAATAATAAAAATAATAAAAATAAGGAAAATAATAATAAAAATGGTACAACTAAATTAACAATAATTGTAAAAGTAATAATAATCATAAATTCTTTAATAATAATAATAATAATCATAATCATAAATTCTTTAATAATAATAATAATATAAACCTATACATAATTAATAAATTAAAATAATAATAATAAAGTATTATTATAATAAATAGTATAATAATAATAATAATAATAATAATAATAATAATAATAATAATAATAATAATAATATTAAATAATAGTCGCAACATTTAAATTTTAAATAATAACAATATTAATTATACAAAATAAATAATAACAGTTGTAAAGTATTATAATATAATAATAATAATAATAATAATAATAATAATAATAATAATAATAACCCCAAGGGTAACCATTCTAATAAACCAAGAAAAATAAAATAAAAATAATAATAATAATTATGAAGATTTGGAAGAAAATTCCGAATATATAAATAAGTAAAATAAATTTTTATTA
>SEYY01018895.1:17500-20000 GCA_009176605.1 Armadillidium nasatum | reverse complement strand
GCAGTTAAATTTTATGTTTATTTATTTTTTTATTTTTATTTTATTTTTTTTTATTTTTAATTTAATTTTTTGGTTGTTTTTTTTTTTTTTAAGGTTGATTATTTTTTTTTAATTTTATTTTTATTTTTTATTATTCAGAAGTTCTTAATTAAAAATTGTTTTGCTTTTTATTTTTATTTTTCTGATTTAAATTTTTTTTTTTTTAAATATATTTTTCTTTTTCAAAACTTATTTGTTAAAGTTAATTAACACATATATTATATATATATATATATATATATATATATATATATATATATATATATATATATATATATATATATATATATATATATATATATATATATATATATATATATATATATATATATTTTCTTTAAAGTGTGTTTTAATTTGTGTTTTAACATGTGTTTTAATAGTGAAGATAATTAATATTATTAAAAGTGGCTGTGTGTTTTCTTTTAATGTTTTTGTTTTAATTTATAGCAACCTTCTGTAAAAAGATAAGTATTATTATTATTATAGTAACATTAATAATATTTAAAATAATAATAATAATAATAATAATAATAATAATAATAATAATAATAATAATAATAATAATAATAATAATTAATAAGAACTATAATAATAGTAGCAATAGAAATACTAATAATAGTGATGATGATTTGTTTTTAGAGTAAATTGGTTATTTAACATAACAGTATATGAGAGTAGTAAGATTTAAGATTTTAAGTTAACGGGTAGGTTTTAAGGTATGTTTGTTAATTGGGGAAATTAATAGTAGATTGCGGGAGTAGGAATTGAGGTTTTAAGGTAACATTTAGGTTTTAAGCGAAGCCGTGTTGCAAAAGTAAGTACTTTGTAGATGGGGGAAGTAAATTTTAAGGTTTTAAGTTGGGAATTAACTTCGGTGGTGAACTAAATTGGGTAGCGTGTGAGTGTGAGTTCGTGTCCTATCATGAAGCGCCACATTTCATGTGAGTTAGTGAGTGGGTAGAATTGAAAGTGATGGCTGGAAGGAGGGGGAAAGGCTCTGAGTTGTTGAAGTTGTCAACACTGAATGTAAGATGGGTGAATAAGGAAGAGAAGAGGGAGGAAGTGGGGATGATGATGAAGGAAAGAAGGATAGATGTTCTGGCATTAACAGAAATGAAAATGAAGGGTGAGGGGGAATTGTCCTTTCCGAAATACAAAGGGCTTTACGCATGTGTGAATGAGAGGGTTAGAGAGTGAGATTTATTGGCAATTGCAATGAGTGATGAGTGGTGGAATGTATGAAAAGGAGAGAAAGTCTGGAGTCCAGAATAGTCTGAGAACGAATAAGGTTAAAGAGAGAGTATGGATATTTATATCTCCGTATGCACAGGTGGTGGGAGCCAATGGAAGGGAGAAAGAGGCATTTTTGGGAGAGTTTGATTGAGTGTGTGGGGAGTTTTGATAACAGGGATCATGTTTGTCTGTTGAAAGACTTGAATGCGAGAGTGTGTTATATAAGTGTGGATAAAATGGTAGGCCGTTTGGAGTAGAAAGGAAAATGTGACCGAATTGATTGGCATGTGCGCAGCAAGGGGTCTAATGATAGTCATTACGCCATTTATGAAAAAAGACATTCTTAAATATAAGTGGGTGAGTGGAGTGCATGAGGAGAGAGGACTTTTTGATTATTTGTGTATAAAATGGGAAGAGAGGGGTAGACTGTTAGATATTAATGTATTAAGGGGAGACGCGATGGGTATCTCGGACACTACTATATATATATATATATATATATATATATATATATATATATATATATATATATATATATATATATATATATATATATATATATATATATATATATATATATATATATATATTCGGGAAAAATGGATAAGATGGTGTGTAAAAATTAATGGAGGATAAGTCTGTCGGGTGTGGTAGAGAAGATTTATGGGAGAGTATCAGTATCAAAAATGAAAGAATTGACAAGAGAGGAAGAGTGTGAAGGAAAAGGAGGTTTTAGAGAGGATAAGGTATATGTGGACCAGGTGTTTACACTGAAAATGATTGGCGAGAAATTGCGTGAAACAGATAAAGTGGGGCATGTATTTTTTATGGATTTGAAGATAGCATATGATAGGGTATGAAGGAGGAAGCTATTCTAGGTATTGAGGGAGGGGTAGGGAGTAGGAGAGATATTATTGAATAGGATTGAAGCCATTTATGAAAATTGTAAATCGAGGGTAAGAGTGAAGAGGGAACTTAGTGATTGGTTTAAAATAGTAGTGGAGCTAAGACAGGGGTGTGTAATGTCACATTAATTGTTTAATCTTTTGATTGATAGCGTAGTAAGGGAAAATGAGTGGGAACTAAAGGGTATTAGACTGAATAGTATGGAGGGGGAAGAGAGGTAAATGTTTTGCTGTTAGCCGATTATGCGGTGTTGGTCGCGGAGTCTTGGGAAAAATGAAAATATTGTTTACAGAATTTGTGAAGAAATGTGCAAACAAGGGAT
>SEYY01018895.1:10000-12500 GCA_009176605.1 Armadillidium nasatum | reverse complement strand
AATCACTATTAAAAATCTTTCACTGGAAATAAATATTAGATATTGAGAATTTTATAAAGTATTACATATTATAATAACACTCTTAACTTAATTATTGTTTTAAAAATTATTATAAGAATAAAAATACAAAAAAAACAATGACAATAACAATGAGAATACTGAAATAACTATTACCTCCTAATTATTACAATGATAAAGATAGTAAATAATGCCAATAATAATACTGATAATAATAATAATATTAATAATAATAACCACATTAATAATAGTAATGATAACAATAATAATGTGCACAGTAATAATAATAATAATAATAATAATAATAATAATAATAAATAATAATAACAATAATATTATAATAATAATAACAATAACTATTAAAATAATAATAATTATAATAAAAATAACAATAAAAGTAATAGAATAATAATAATCATAATAATAACAATAAAAGTAAAAATAATAATAATAATAATAATAATAATAATAATAATAATAATAATAATAATAATAATAATTTACAATAGTAAATTCAATAGTATAATGATAATAATCTAATAATAATAGTAATAATAATAATGACAATAATAATAATAATAATAATAATAATAATAATAATAATAATAATAATAATAATAATAATAATAATAATAATAATAATAATAATAAAATAATAATAATAATAATAATAATAATAATAATAATAATAATAATAATAATAATAATAATAATAAAAATAATAAAAATAATGTGTTTGTGTGTGTGTGCGAATATAAACTAGCCTTTTTTGGATTTTAATTAATTGATGAAGTACAATTTAACAAAGAGAATATAATTTATAATTTATAATTAATTATTTATAATTTAAACTGTTCTGATTTTTAATATCGATTTTATCTTTAAAAAAAAAAAAAAAAAAAAAAAAAAGGGTTTGGTGAAATATAATTAAACCTTTATTAAGATTAAATATTAATTATTAATGGAATTTTTAATAGGTTTCATTTTAATTATTAATTTAATTCCTTTTCATCCTACTTATTAATGTTAAATTTTTGTTTAATTTATGTTAAAATTTATCGTTCATAATATATATATATATATATATATATATATATATATATATATATATATATATATATATATATATATATATATATATATATATATATATATATATATATATATATATATATATATAAAATATATATATATAATATATATATATATATATAATAAGATTTATATATATATATATATATATATATATATATATATATATAATATATATATATATATATATATATATATATATATATATATATATATATATATATATATATATATATATATATATATATATATATATATATATATATATATATATATATATATATATATATATATATATATATATATATATATATATATATATATATAATATATATATATATATATATATATATATATATATATATATATATATATACATATTAGTGCATAACTGAGGCGATTCTCTCTATCATGGTGTCGTATTTCCCATATTTTTTGTTTTTAATTAATTCTATCAAAGATTGATTTATCTCTGCTTGTTATCTTGACCTTATCTCAATTGCTTTATCACATATCCACTCCTATGTCGATGACTCCACCCTTCATTGCTCCTTTAAGATTGAAAGATTCCTTCTTCCCAACAGCAATTAATTGACGAAAGGTAAGTGATACTGGAACACCTAACATCTGATCTTTCTCATATTTCAAATTGAGGCAGAAAAGAGATAGACTTTTTTCAAAGCCTTAAAAAAATCAATTCCACAATCTCTCTGCTGGACATATACTTCCACTCAACTATGTCATCTCTTTCGAAAACACACAACTCAACTCTTCGTCTCTTCTTAATAACAATCATGAAACTAATCTTTCTAAACAAATTTCTAAGAGGTTGAGTTTTCCCTGGAGTTTTGGAATTTCTGCCCGCTAACCTAGTTGCTTTCACTTTTTTAAATAAGTGTTGCTCTCCCCTGTTCGGAATATACCTCATACATCTGGAGTGGTTCCATTCATACTGCTCTTCTTGAAAAGGTAGAGTCTAAAGCTTTTTGTTTTATGTATTTAACTTTCACTAATTCTCTCCAATCTCTTTCTGCTCTTCGAATTGTTGAGTCATTCTCTCTCTGCATATGCTCAGTATTACAAAGGACACTACTCTTTTGAATTCTATCTTCGTATACCACCTCCATCGTGAAGGACTCTTGCTAGACGCCTGTCTTCACAGTTTTATACTTTCCATATCCAACTCTCTGACACCAGACTTAATCGCTATGCTCAATCATTCCCGTACTCTAATGATGAAGTCTGGAACACACTCCCTTTTTCTATTTTACCCAACTCCCTTTGATTTGCTTACCTTCAAACCCAAGTATATCTTGACATATCGGCCCCCCTATATATATATTATATATATATATATATATATATATATATATATATATATATATATATA
>SEYY01018895.1:0-2500 GCA_009176605.1 Armadillidium nasatum | reverse complement strand
TGTTAAATTAATTCTTTTTAATTTTATTTTTTTTATTTATATATTTTTATTTTTATATTAAATTAAATTTTTAATTAAATAATTAAGTACAATCTTATGTAAAAGTTTGATTCAATTCCCGTAGACTTTCTGACAGTTATTGAAAATTAATTTAAATTAATAATAAATTTATTTTTTGTATTTTATAATATTATCATTCAGTTAAATTTAATCATTTAATTAAAGTAAAGAATAAATACATAAAGTAATGAAATTGAATTAAATTTTTGATTGCCTTAAATTATGACGTAGGTTGATACTAATCAAATTCAAATAAACGATTATTATATGATGGTAGTGACGTCACTATTTCGACCTGAAACGAAAAAGTTGAAGATTTAAGAAAATTGACCATTAACAGACTCAACTTGCTAGAAATTAGGGTATACGTCATCGACCTCACAAAATTGACCAATCACAGACTGATGTTTCTTGAAATGAGGTCTACGTCATCGAACTCATAAAATTGACCAATTATAGACTGATGTTTCTTGAAATGAGGTCTACGTCATCGAACTCTCAAAATTAACCAATCACAGACTGAAGTTGCTTGGAACAAGATCTACGTCATTAGCCAGACATTTAAAACACTTCAATTCATTACTTAAAATATTTGTATTTTGATTAAAGTAAAATTTAAGTAACAAATTTGTAATAAAGAATTATTTTTTAGACTAATTTTGAATGGATTTTATGAAACACAATTTAAAAATACGAATAGGTTGTTGATTGCTTTAATTTTAAAATAATTAATGATAATATGATAACAATGAAATGGCAATTTTATTGCATTAAAATAATTGGTAAATATTATTATTATTATTATTATTATTATTATTATTATTATTATTATTATTATTATTATTATTATTATTATTATTATTATTATTATTATTATTATTATTATTATTATTATTTATTATTATTATTATTATTATTATTATTATTGCTGTTGTTGTTGTTGTTATTAATATTATTATTATTTATTATATTAAATTAAAAAAAAAAAAAAGTTGTTATTGTTATTATTAAATTATTATTACTTATAATTATTAATTTCATTATTATTATTATTATTATTATCATTATTATTATTATTATTATTATTATTATTATTACTATAATTATTAATTTCATTATTATTGTTTTTATTATTATTATTATTATTATTATTATTATTATTATTATTATTATTATTATTATTATTATAACTTTTTAAACACATTTCAGTGGTAAAAACAAATTGTTTTACAAGTAAACAGAAAAATATCCTTTTGTATCATCAATGCATAAAGAAAATATCCAACATGCATCAAAAAAATGTTTCTATTATGAAACAGTAGTTATTCAGATTAAAATATTAAATAATGAAACATTTCAGGTGACAGATGTAAATTGATAAAGTAAGGAGAGAGAGAGAGAGAGAGAGAGAGAGAGAGAGAGAGAGAGAGAGAGAGAGAGAGAGAGAGAGAGAGAGAGAGAGAGAGAGAGAGAGAGAGAGAGAGAGAGAGAGAGAGAGAGAGAGAGAGAAAGAAAGAAAGAGAGAGAGAGAGAGAGAGAGAGAGAGAGAGAGAGAGAGAGAGAGAGAGATTAAAACATGATTTCAAAAAGAGATAGAAGGTGTTTATGAGAAAATGAATCACATGATTTAAGTAAGAATTGACCGTTTCTTATTATATTACAAACTTAACAAACAGAATCCTTTAGCATGCACACACACATACATAAATACATATATATATATATATATATATATATATATATATATATATATATATATATATATATAATATATATATATATATATATATATATATTAATTTTTGGTTAAAGACAATTACAAATTTAATAAAAATATTAACCTGAAAAATTAAAGAGGTTAATTCAAATTTAAGATTAATTAAGAGTCCAGTTTATCCAATTTCAAAGTATTATCTTATGGATATAATTATAATGAAGAAGATTTTAATAAAGCTCCTCATTTTGAGTATTTTTTTCATCTCATTATGACCTTCTTAGCTCCTCAGTTTCTCAAGTTAAAGCTAATAACAGGGAAAATGTCCATTATAGGTGCAAAATATTATATTATTATTATATTAATATATAATATAATATATATATATATATATATATATATATATATATATATATATTATATATATATATATATATATATATATATATATTTAATAATCTAAGATGCTGGTGTTCTGAAGTGCCTTCAGAATTACTTACATATGCTGTACTGATAAAGTCTGGAACACACTCCTTATCTGTTTACCCATTCTTCCTTTGACTTGCATACTTAAAAACGCCGTGTATCTGGACATGTCGGCCTCCATCGACCAGAATTTTTTTTTTTTCCAAACTCTGGTGGAATTCTTAGGCCTCCGGCTTTGCCCACAGGAGGAAATATATTATATATATATATATATATATATATATATATATATATATATAT
>SEYY01018893.1:17500-21404 GCA_009176605.1 Armadillidium nasatum | reverse complement strand
AATGATAATATAAAGCAGTTGGAAATTGGGAGATTTGCAAAGAAAGAAATGGATTTGTTTGGGTTGACAGAGACTAAACTTAAAGGGAAAGGGGAGGTCAATTTAAGATTAAAGGGGTATATTCAGGTTGTTGGAGAGAGGGTGAGAGCTAGGAAGGGGTGGCTAGTAATGAGCGAAAATTGGAATGCATGATAAAGTATGAAAGAATATCTTCCAGAATTATATGGGTGAAGTTGAGGTTTAGAAGAGAGGAATGGGTGTTTGTATGTGCATATGCGCCAGTGAATGGAGCAAATGAGGAAGAAAGAAGAGTGTTTTGGGAGAAACTGAATGACTGCCTGAATGGTTTTGAGGTGAGTACAAATGTGTGCCTATTAGGGGATTTAAATGCGCGGGTTGGTGTGGACAGGGGAGGAGGGTTTGGGCCCTTTGGGGTGGGGACAGAATTCAAATGGGAGAGTCTATTAGAAGTATGCGTGGCGAATAGATTATATAGGAATACTTGGTTTGTTTAAAAGTTGATCATAAGTGACTTGGGTTAGTGGAATAAATGGTGAAAAGGGTTTACTTGATTATATATGTATTAAGAAAAAAGTAAGAGATAGATTACTTGATGTCAATGTGTTTAGAGGAGCTGCTAGAGGGATATCTGATCATTATTTGGTGTTGGGTAAAATTAGAGTAAGGGGAGGTTGGAAAAAGATTAGGGATATAAGTAGAGCAGTAGAGGTTGTGAAAGTAGAGAGATTGAGGAAGAAGGGGTGGGGGAGCAATTTGAAGAGAGATTAGGTTAAGATGGGAGAGGTAAAAGAGAGTGTTGTTGAGGGATGGAGTGGGGAAGGTTAAGAGAATCTTTGGTAGAAAGTGCAAAGAATGTTTGTGGGATAAGAAGGGTGGGAGGGAGGTGTAAA
This sequence comes from Armadillidium nasatum, assembly GCA_009176605.1. NCBI lineage: Eukaryota > Metazoa > Arthropoda > Malacostraca > Isopoda > Armadillidiidae > Armadillidium > Armadillidium nasatum. Next base: position 20,493 of record SEYY01018893.1, on the reverse strand, counting down.
AGAAAAGGAAGTGAATGGTGGTGTGAGGAGGTGAGTATTGTTGTGAGAGATAAAAAGATAGCTTTTGAAAAATTTTTGGGTACAAATAAGATAGAGGATTGGGAGGCTTATAAAGATAAAAAGAGGATTGCTAAAAAGAGTAAGAAGAGCGAAAGAAAGAGCAGATATAAATGGGGTAATAAAATAGTGGAGGGATTAGAGAAAGGAATAAGATGTTTTGGAAGGAGGTGAATAAGGCAAGGAATTAAAGGGAGGTGAGAGGAGGGGGAATTAAGGGCTTAGACGGAGAAATAAGACAGGAAGTAAAGGAGGTTGGAGCAAGATGGATGGAGTATTTTAGTAGGTTGTTAAATGTGAGGGGAGGTAGGAGTGTAGATGCTATGAGGGATAGGGGAGGGATGGTGGATGAGTCTGAGGGGATAATCCTTATAGAAGAAATAGGCAAAGCTTTGAGGAAAGTGAAAAGAGGTAAATCTACCGGTTTGGATGGAATAAGTGGGGAAATGCTGTTGGAAGGGGGTGTGAGTGTGGTAGAGTGGATGTTTAGATTATTTAATTTATGTTTGACATCGGGTGTGGTACCACAAGATTGGCAGGATGCATGTGTGGTTCCTTTGTATAAAGGTAAGGGTGATAATTTGAGTGTGGGAGTTATAGGGGGATAGTTTACTTAGCGTTGTAGGGAAAGTGTATGGAAGAATTTTACTGAATAGGGTATGGATGATGGGTTAATAGGAGAGGAACAAGGAGGTTTCAGAGAAGGAAGGGGTTGTATGGATCAGGTTTTTACATTAAGAATGATTGAAGAGAAAAGTAGAGAGAAAAAGAAGGATGTGTACATGTGCTTTATGGATCATGAAAAAGCTTACGATAGGGTAGACAGGAATAAGTTGTGGGAGGTCCTGAATGAGTATGATATTGAGGAGAAAGTTCGGGAAGGTATAAGAGCTTTATATCGGAATAGCAGGGCATGTGTGAGAGTGAACAGAATGGAGACTGAGTTTTTTGATGTAAATAATGGTCTGAGCAGGGTTATGTAATGTCTCCTGGGTTATTTAATTTATTTATTAATAAAGTGGTTAGTAAAATGGATAGGATAGGGAAAGGGGTGAGAATGAGGGAACATGTTGATATGTGGGATGCAAATGTATTGATGTATGCGGATGATGTGGTACTTTTGGCTGAAACACATGAAAATTTGAAAGTATTGGTGGATGAGTTTGTAAAGGGTTGTGATGATTTGGGTTTAAGAGTAAATGCAGGTAAGAGTAAAGTGCTGTGGATGAAAAATGGGGAGGGAGGAGAGAGGGGTGTGGTTGAGGGAGATGATTTACAAATTAAAGTAGGTAGGGAGAAATTGGAGTTAGTCACTGTATTTAAGTATCTGGGGGTGATTTTTGGAGAGGTTGATGTAAATATGAGTGATGAAGTTTGTCATAGAATAAGAGAAGGGGAGAAGGTGTTAGGTGGTTTGAGGGATATTTGGGATAGAGGAAGTTACCAAGGGAGGTGAAGGTGAGAATGTTTGAGGCATGTTGTATACCAGTGGTTATGTATGGGAGTGAAGTATGGAGGTTGAAACGCTAGAAAGAGAAAAAAATAGAAGTTTTCGAAATGAAAAGGTCTAAGAGCGATTTGTGGAGTTGGTAGAAGAGATAGAATCAGGAATGTTAGAATAAAAGAAATGTGTGAATGGAGAAAGAGCTTGGTTGAGAGAGCTGAACGAAGTATGCTGAGATGGTTTGGACATGTTTGTAGGATGAATGAAGAGAGATTGGCTAAAAAGGTATTTGTTTCAGAAGTGGAGGGTGTAAGAGAAAGGGGAGACCGAGGGGAAGCTGGATGAGTATTGTCAGGGAGCTGTTAAGGGATAGAGGAAAGAATTGGGATGAGGGTGTGCGGTTGACAGAGGATAGGAATGAATGGAAAAGATTTGTAAAGGGGTGAATATTTGGATGAATGTGGCCTGCGATAGCTACCACCCACGATTGTGGGAAAGGTTGTAAGTAAAAAAAAAAAAAAAAAAAAAAAAATATATATTATATATATATTATATATATTAAGGATTTCTATAGTACAAAAACTTATCTGAAGAAGTTCACACAGTAATCCAAGCCTATTCCTTTGCAAAACGATGTTTTAGGTAGTCTCGCAATTTCGCTATCTCGCAGTATTGTAGTTTCGCAGTAAAAGGTCAGAATAATAATCGTATAGGGATAGTAATTTCTAACGAAGTTAATTCTTCTTCCTGAGGATAATAGATTGATTAGACAAAATTAGCTACTGGCGATATTTTTTTTTTTTTTTTTTTTTTTTTATAAGTCGTGATCTCTCTCCCTCCCCTCCTCCCCCCTAAAAAAAAAAGGTTAATAATATCCCTCAACGGCTACCTGTTAAGTACTAAATACCATGTAAAACCATTAAGGCTACCGAAAATATACCATAAAAAATGCTGGTTTAACCTTAGAGAAAAATTACAAATTGGTTTTATAAAATAAAGTGACTAAAAGATAATAGATTGCGTTAAAATACATGTAGGAATTATTTTTAATCGTATTTAAGAAAGGATAAAATAACTTAATTTATTGTAGGCCCTACAGGCAACCCACTATCTCTCTTATTTTTAGATAAATGTTTATTTTTAGATAAATGTTACCTAACCTAACTGATCTATCGAAGTTCTTTTAACATTGTCTATATATTACTCAATCCTACTCTCTCTCTCTCTCACACACACACACACACACACACACACACACACACACACACACATATTATATATATATATATATATATATATATATATATATATATATATATATATATATATATATATATATATATATATATATATATATATATATATATATATATATTTAAGGGAATTCTTCGTTTGTATGTTCGTATGTTTGTGTATGCTTGCGTATCCGGGTAGGAGATCCATTCGTTCCAGTTGTAACCCGAAGAAGTTACAGACAATTATGATAATGTTA
>SEYY01018893.1:10000-12500 GCA_009176605.1 Armadillidium nasatum | reverse complement strand
AAATCTGTGAAGTGACTTTCTTATGCTTAACTTGCCTTTTCTCTATTGAAAATTTTACTGACATTTTTGCCAATTGTCCCAACGATTTGTAAGGACAATATTTGCAGAGTAGATTACCATAAATATTGAAATGAACTTCAATAAATATAGCAAAGAACAAGAAAAAAATGTTAGTTAGGTCCCATTCTCTGTCGATTTAACAAAAAGTTCAAGATATTTTCATTAAAAAAAAAAAAAAAAAAAAAAAAAAATCACTCAAGGCTTGTCAAACTATAACCAATACATAAATTAATTTACAAATATTGGAACAATAAAATAATTTCAAAACAAACCATATTCACATACGATTTAATTTTAGTCTTTAATTTCAACAGATATCTATATGGAAATGATTTAATTTATTTAATTTATTAATTTTTTTTTTTTCATTTCAAAATCTTAATTTTTTAGATTAAAATGATCAATACTGAATTTGAGATTAAAATTTACGCTCAATAATAATTAATACGAAAAGCAATTTCAATTTTCAGCAAAAGATATTTTGCGGTTTTAATAAAAAGTTTCAAAATCTTAACCATCTCCAACCTTAGTGGGACCACAAATTATTTTTATTTTGTTATTGTAATTATTATTATTAATTATTATTATTATTATTATTATTATTATTATTATTATTATTATTATTATTATTATTATTATTATTATTATTATTGTCATTATTATTATTATTATTATTATTATTATTATTATTATTATTATTATTATTATTATTATTATTATTATTATTATTATTATTATTATTATTATTATTATTATTATTATTATTATTATTATTATTATTGTAATTATTATTATCATTATTATTATTATTATTATTATTATTATTATTAATTATTAATTATTAATAAAAATAAAAAAATATAAATATATATACATATATATATATATATATATATATATATATATATATATATAATATATATATTATATATATAATATATATATATATATATATATATATATATTGGAAGCATCTTTAGCACATCCATGTTAAAGGCTGAACACATAAAAGGTTTTCATACCTTAGAAAAAAACATTTAAAAAAATGCTTTTTTTCAACTTAAAATTTATGATGTAAGCAAAATAAGATGGGAGTAAATTAAAAAGTTTTTTTAAAATTTATTTTCAGTGAAATCACCAAATTCTTATCATGTGCCCCATTGGTTGCCTAGGCGGTATTGAAGCTCCTGCAACCCCTCCAAAAAATTGTCCTAACGAATCGTTGGGACAAGTGGCAAAATTTTTTTTTTTTTTTTTATTTTTTTTTTTTGTTATTTTCTTATTAGAAAATAAATTGGTGAAGTGACATTTTTTTATGCTTAACACGTCTTTTAACTACTGAAAATTTAACTGTAACATTTTTGCCACTTGTCCCAACGATTCGTTAGGACAATTTTTTGCAGTGGAAGGAACTGAGCAAAATATTCCTAAAATACAACGATTATTTTCATCCTCTTTACATGCCCAAACCACCTCAACTGTCCTTTTCACAAACTCCAATATGCTCTCCACTCCCAGCTCCACCCTCACATCATTGTTCCTTCCTTTGTTCTCTCCCGTTATTCCTATTATCACCCTCAACACTTTTATTTCATATGCTTGGTGTTAAATGCCCATGCCTCATTTCCCAAAGCCAGTATGGGCCTCAGCATGCTGGTGTACAATATTATTTTAACTTTCCGTGGCATGCTCCTACTCCCGAATAATGGGTACGGTGAGACACAAGCCCCATTAAACCAACCAATCCTATGGTTCAATTCCACAGATATAATTATTTTTTGTTCCATAAAACACTCCTAGATACTCAAACTGGTCCGTCTGTTTCAATACTGTATTCTCAAATGCATCACTCACCGGCATAACCTGTTTTTTTCCTGTTATATATTATATATATATATATATAATTATATATATATATATATATATATATATATATATATATATATATATATATATATATATATATATATATATATATATATATATATATATATATATATATATATATATATATATATATATATATATATATATATATATATATATTGAAATCGATAAAAAAGCTGACCATTTGTTACAATACCACGCGTACGATGAAAGAAAAGCCAAAACTGTCATCAGTCCAATTATAACGTATAATTACCATCAGAATCACAATTAAACACGAGTCCCTTCTTTTTAATTCACGTCTTCGCCTTCTGCAGAAGGCCAGGAAGACATCACACAGAGAATCTACGAAGGGGCAAATTATCTTCGGCGAGTATGATAAATGAAAAGCGATGAAGCAAAGTTAAATACATTTCTTTCCCCTCTTCTTTTTTTTTTTTTTTTAAATTTGTTGCCTTATTACTATTAATTATAATTTTTGTTGAATTTCGTCTGTTTCTAAAATCCTTTTCTTTTTCTTCGATTGTATTTGTTTTAATGTTACTTCATTGTT
>SEYY01018893.1:0-2500 GCA_009176605.1 Armadillidium nasatum | reverse complement strand
GTCAAATGGACTTTAATTATTATGAAATATGAAAAACATTGTTATTCAAACACGACTCTGTGTTTTAAACTATAATATTGCTACATATATATAGCTATTATATTATTACAACTAATAGCACTCCATCAAATGCAATAACTATTGTTTCTACTACTAATACTACTATCACTACTACTACTACAAAGAAGATCAAGAACAAGAAAAAGAAGAAGAGAACAATACACAGTGAAAAAGTGTAAAAAGAGAAATAAGTAGAAAAATGCAGAAGAAAAATAAAAAAAATTATTTTTAGAATAAGCGAAACGAAGAACTTTATCTATCTATCTATCTATTTATATACCTCTCTCTATATTTATCTATCTATCTATATACCTCTCTCTATATTTATCTATCTATCTATCTATCTATCTCTATCTATCTATCTATCTATCTATCTATCTATCTATCTATCTATCTATCTCTATCTATCTATCTTTCTATCTGTCTGTCTGTCCTGTCTGTCTGTCTGTCTGTCTGTCTGTCTGTCTGTCTGTCTGTCTCTCTCTCTCTCTCTCTCTCTCTCTCTCTCTCTCTCTCTCTCTCTCTCTCTCTCTCTCTCTCTCTCTCTCTCTCTCTCTAACCTGCGCCGAAATCTTTATTGTTTTGTCTTGAGAGACGTTGATTAGAGTCTTGGTGAAAGAGTGACAAGGAGAGGTCACTTGAAAGTACAATTGATCTCCTTTAATGACCTTCTAACACTCAACTCAACTTCCTAATTAAATAAAATTGCAGTAGTATATATATATATATATATATATATATATATATATATATATATATATATATATATATATATATATATATATATATATATATATATATATATATATATATATATATATATACATATCATAAGTCTGATTTGTAGTTGTATTTCTCTGAATTCCCATTGAATGGTTAGTGTTTTCCTGGGAGGGGTCACTTGGAATGTGCAGAATGCATAAAGGTGGTTCTCTCTGGCATGGAGGAGTATACTACATATTCTTTCCCTTCCACTAAATCTAAAACCTTGCCTTAACTTTGCTTGTTCTCTTGCTACTCATCGCAGGGATGCTGCTTTCAGGGATTACCATCTCTTCAACTCCAAAACTCATTCAACTTTTATTTCATCCCAGAACCGGGAAAAAGTCTGTTCTTCTCTACACCAAAAGCTCATTTTTTTCCGTAGAAAGGTGCACTAACCTTTCAGGGTTCCTCTTCCTTCTGCCCTTTCTGGCATTTTGCAAAAAATGCTTCTACTTTGCTTCTTCCTTTTTTCTTCCTCTAGTATCTTCTGACGGCACATTTGCAGTTTTGCTTCTACTAAAGTTGAAACTTTCGTTCTAACTTTTTCCTCTAATTCAACCTTACATTATTCCAGATCAATTCATACTCCTAAAACCCCTTTCAACCCCTTCCAACTCATTTATGCCCAAAATTATTATTTCTTCTAAAGACATCATTTCTGCTCTCACTGAGTTTAACACTTAGAATGTGTATAAGGTCCTGATGGTCTCCGTCCTGTGGTTCTCAAAAGTATTTCTGAACTTGAACCCTACATGCCTTGGTAAATTATTTCGTCTTCGTATATCTAGTTCAACATTCCCTTCTTGCTGAAAACGTGCTCTCATTCAGCCAGTGGCGAATAAAAGGGACCCCACTTAAGTCTCCAACTACTGTCCCAGTTCTTTCTTATCCCTTCGTTCTTTCTAAAGTTTTCAAATCTACATATCCTTAACAGGAAGATTTTGAAACATCTCGAAGAAGATTTTGAAACTCAATTCTTCTAATCTTATCTCTGAAAGCCGGTACTGTTTTCGACTTTTGAGTCCTCCGTCTTTCGGCTTTTCGGGTTCGTTCTCTGCCACTGACTATATCGAAAGCTTTCATAAGAGTCTAGAACAAATTTTAATTTCTAAATTTCCCGCTTTCGGAATCTATCCTTCTCTCTTATTTCCTTTCCGGGCAGTTCTATAGCAGCTGTTATAGACGGCCACCTTTCATCCTTTAAATCTATTAATAGTTGTGTTCCACAATGATCTCTTCTATCTCCAACATTTTTCTACTTTTCGTTAATGACATTCACTCTATTACTTCTTCGCCTATCCACTCCTATGCCGATGACACTATCATTCATTATTCCTTTCAGTTTGAAAGACTCGCCTTCCAACAGCAGTTAAATGACGAAGCAGCAACTAACCTCTGATCTTTCTTGTATTTCAAATTGTGGCGGAGAAAACATTGTCTTTTTCAATGCCTCATAAACTCAGTTCCTCAATCTCCCTAATTATGCAACTATAATATCTTCTGTCTAAACAATCTTCCAAAAGATTGTGTTCTGAGGCGTCTTCGTAATTTCTTTTCGCAACACCAGTAGCTTGTTCTTTAGAGGGGTGTTGTTATCCCCAGTATGAAGTAAGCCTCACAATATTCTGGGGTTGTTCCACTCATACAGCTTTCCTTGAAAAGGTGAGTTAGGACT
>SEYY01018892.1:0-59741 GCA_009176605.1 Armadillidium nasatum | reverse complement strand
TCTTAGGCCCCCTAACACTTTCATTCACTTTACCACTCTATTCTTTATTTCTTTTTCCGTCTCACCCTTACCTCCCACCAACATTCCTAGATATTTGAATTCATCCATCTCCTCAAGGTTTCCATCCCTCCACTTCTACACCCCTCTCATTCTTCAATCCACATCTCCTCATCTCCACCTCCTATCCTCATAACTTTACTTTTCGCTGGATTTGACTTTCAGTTTCATGTTCCCACATTTCATCTTAAACTCTCTCACCAGTATTATCAACTTTTTTCCAGATTCTGACACCAACACGCATCATTGGCAAAAAGTAAAATGTTCACATCCCGTTCACCCTCCACATTTCTCAACCCTTTCCTTCTCTATCCACTTCCCTAACTACACCACCTATCAATAGATTAAATAACCATGTCGACATTACACACCCCTGTCTCAATTCCACTCCTATGTTAAACCAGTCCGAGAGTTCCCTCTTCACCCTCACTCTGGATCTACAATTCGCATAAAAAGCTTTGATTCCCTTCAATAATTTTCCTTTCAACCCACTTTCCATTAGTATTTCAAAACAACTTCCTCCTGCATACTCTATCGTATGCTTTTTCCAAATCCAGAAAACATACCTAACTCATTTTATTTTTTTCACGCAATTCTCGGTAATCAATTTCAGGGTGAATACCTGGTCTACACATACCCTACCCTCTCTAAAAACCCCTTGTTCCTCACCCATTCCTTCACTTGTCAATTCTTTCATTCTCGTAACACCTTCCCATAAATCTTTCCTATCACATCAACAGACTAATATTTGCGTTTCCGGCTAAATCAGCATAAAGCAGACTTAAAAAGATGCAATGTTAGAAATGCAGAACATCACCATCAGATAAACTGGAATGACGCCAAATTTATTTTTTCTTCAAAAACAAAAAATTAAATAGATTAATGGAGTCCGTTTTTATTAAAACCTTACATAATTTTAACACATCATCCAGTTTTTTCGAGTTTTGATAAAACTTAGTCAAATATTTAAAAGCGGTTTTCCCAAAATATTTTCATTCCGTGAACTATGACCAAGTATAAGAATTAATAGTTGGCTGAGGCGGATAATATTTTTTGCCGTCTTGATGACCTTTTTTTCTTTTCCTTAAACTCAATATTGTCTTAAGAGGGAAACGAGTCACAGTCTTCCGTAACGTGACAGTTATTTTAACCTTCTACTCTTGCTCTGTCATTTTTACTTCAACTGTTATTCCTTTTTTAGTGTTTTATATTTTATTAAAAGTGGTTTTAAATTTACGATATATATATATATATATATATATATATATATATATATATATATATATATATATATATATATATATATATATATATATATATATATATATATATATATATATATATATATATATATATATATATTTATTATTTTTATTTATTTATAAAAAGTTCACATCTCACGGGCATTGCCCTATTCGAGGAGAGGAACTTTTCTAGGTAGTATATACCTAGGATCCCGAAGTGGGATCGAACCGGCGCCCTCAAGCACGTGAGTCAATCACTTTACCGTTTGAGCCATGGTATATATATATATATATATATATATATATATATATATATATATATATATATATATATATATATATATATATATATATATATATATATATATATATATATATATATATATATATATATATATATATATATATATATATATATAAATATATATATATCCTCCGGTGGGCAAAGGGCGGAAGCCTACCAAATTCCACCGGAGTTGGGAAAAATCTATCCTGGTCGATGGTGGCTGACGTGTCCAGATACACGGCGTTTGAAAGTATGCAAGTCAAAGGACGTTGGGAAAACAGATAAAGGGAGTGTGTTCCAGATTTTACTAGTAAAGTCTATGTAAGATTGAGCAAAGCGGTTAAGTCTGGGGTCGGAGAGTTGGACAAAGAAAGGATGAGACTGTCTGAAAGGCGCGTCGCACGAGCTCTTCTCAATGGAGGAGGTATGCAACGAGAGAGTTCAGAAGAGTAGTGTCCGTTGTAATAGCGATAGTAAAGAGAGAGTGACGCAACAATTCGACGGGCAGAAAGAGATTGGAGAGAGTTAGTAAAAGCAGGAGAGTTGATGAAACGAAAAGCTCTAGACTCCACGTTCTCATGGAGAACTGTATTAGTGAAACCACCCCAGATGTGCGAAGCATGCTCCATACTGGGACGGACAACACCCCTATACAGAGCAAGCACTGGGGTGGAGTGAAATAATTCTGGAGGAGCCTCAGAACACCCAACCTCTTAGAAGCGTGTTTAGAAAGAGAAATAATGTGATATTTCTTTCCAAGAAAGATCACGAGAAAAGGATAAGCCAAGAATTTTAAGAACAGATGAAGGTTTGAGTTGTTTGTTTTCGAAGAAGACATTATAGTTGTGTGGAAGATTGTATCGAGTGGAGAGATGGAGGAATTGAATTTTTGAGGCAGAGAAAACAACCATGTTTTCTCTGCTCCAATTTGAAATACGTGAAAGATCAGAGGTTAGTTACTCCAAGGCAACCTTCCTTGCGTCTAGTAACTTGTTGGGAGAGGCGCCTTTCAAATTGAAAAGAGTAATGAAGGGTGGAGTCATCAGCATAGGAGTGGATAAGAAATGAAGTAACGGAGAGAAGCTCATTAATGAAAAATAGAAAAAGTGTTGGGGATAGGACAGATCCTTGAGGAACACCATTATTAATAGATTTAAAGGAAAAGCGGTGGCCGTCTTTAAAGGAAAAAAGGTGGCCGTCTACAACTGCTGCTAGAACGACCGGAAAGGAAATTAGGAAGAAGATCACAGAGAGAAGGATAGATTCCGAAAGTGGGAAGTTTGGAAATCAAAGCTTTGTGCCAGACTCTATTGAAAGCTTTCGAAATGTCAATTGAATTCAGAAGGGGTCCCTCCAACTGGTTTTTCAACCATTTTTTATAGAGGTGAGAAGCAAACGACTTTAAAGGGTAACTATTAGTGCATATATTTCGAAAACATGAGACCCATCGTTGGGCTAGTTTTTTTTTTATAGTGGACCAAACCCATTTTCACTTTTTTCACTAAATCCTTAATAAAATCTAAAATATTTTATGTTTTCTTTTCTTTTTTCTTTTAAAGATTTAGAAAAATATGTAGGAATCAAATGAACGCATGATTTTAATAATAGCTGGTAGCTTAGATGGTTTAAGCGCTGCACAAACGTCTTCGAAAAATTTTAAATTTTCATTTTTCAACAATTTTTTTAAGTTCAAATAAATATTAAAAATTAACCGCCATTAATCTGGGGATCAGATAGATGTGTTTATTTTCCTCTAACTGTCTGTAATTCAATAAAAAAAGTTTGGAAATGATCGTTGGGCTCATTTTTTTTTGGCGAATTTTTATGTTTTGAAAGTGCGATTTTCAGAAAATTGAAAAAACGTAAAACTCAAAATTTTATTTATAAAATGCATTCAACGTTTGAATGGTCATATCTCAGGAACTATTTGGAGTTAGGAAAAACTAATTACATATTTGGAATCTGCATATTATTTCCTATAAGAATATACTAAAAGCAAATTTCTAAATTTATTGAAAAAAAATTTATTTGAAGTTGCCGTATATTGCCAAACCCAAGGTCATTCGATAGGTGTCACTTGAAAAGTCTTTTTCTCAGGAACCGCTTGGAATTAGAAAAAACTAATTACATATTTGGAATCAGCATATATTTTACTAAAGAATTGATGAAAAAAAAATTAAAAATTTTTACCCCCATAACCTAGTGTCCTTTCCTTGGAGGGTCCCCCATTGAGATTTTTTGAGTGGTTATATCTCAGTAACTATTTCGAATTATGGAAAACTAATTGCAGATCTGGAATCTGCGTTTTATTTTCTATAAACCTAGTGTCCTTTCCTTGGAGGGTCCCCCATTGAGATTTTTTGAGTGGTTATATCTCAGTAACTATTTCGAATTATGGAAAACTAATTGCAGATCTGGAATCTGCGTTTTATTTTCTATAAAACTTTAGAAAATTAATTTTAAAAATAAAAAATAAAAAATTTTCCTTTGAGAGCTATTTGCCGACATTTTCAAGGTCATTGACAGGTATACTTGGTAAGTCTTTTTCTCAGAAACTGTTCGGAACTTTAAAAAACTAAATACAGCTTTGGAATCAGCATAGATTTTACTATAAAACTGCTGGAAAAAAATGAAAATATTTCCCCCCAAAAGTTGCGGTCTTTCTATTGGGGGGTCCCCATTTGAGATTTTTTGAGTGGTCATATCTCGGTAACTATTAGGAAACATGTAAAACTAATTACATATTTGGAATCAGCAGAAAATTCTCTATAAGAATACTGAAAAAGAATTATAGATCTTTAAAAAAAATTGTTTTTTTCTGGACAGAAGCAATGTACCGTTTTTCAAGGTCATTCGACAGGGGTCACTTTAAAACTCTTTTTCTCAGGAACCGCTTGGAATTTTAAAAAACTGATTACAGATTTGGAATCGTCATAGATTTTATTATATAATTAATGAAAAAAAGAAAAAGTTTACTAATAATTTTTACATCTAAAAAGTACGAAAATCCTTTTGGTGCGTGCCCTCATTGATCAATTGAGCGCAACAGCAAAAGATTCACCGAAATGCCGAAGGGCAGAGGACTAAGAGTCAGAGAGAAGAGAAAGGAGATCACCAGTAGAGTTTTTCGTACGAAAGCCATACTGGCGATCTGAGATAAGATTAGAAGAATTGAGATGTTTCCAAATCTTCCTGTTAACGAAAACTTTAGAAAGAACGGAGGTTAAAGAAATGGGAAGATAGTTAGAGGGTTGAGAGGGTCCCCCTTCTTCGGCACAGGCTGAATGAGCTCACGTTTCTAGCAAGAAGGGAAGGTTGAAGTAGAAAGACAAAGACGAAAAAGTTTACCAAGGCAGGGTGCAAGCTCGGAAGCACAAGTTTTGAGAACCACAGGAGGGATACCATCAGGACCGTACGCCTTCTTAGTGTTAAGCTCAGAGAGAGCAGAGGTGACGTCTTTAGAAGAAATTATAATTTTAGGCATAAATGAGTTTGAGGGGGTCGAAGAAGTAGTAACAGCTCCGGAATCGTCTAAGGTTGAATTAGAAGCAAAGGTTTGGGCAAAGAGTTCAGCTTTAGAGGAAGGCAAAACTGCAGTTGTACCTACATAAGATACTAGAGGAGGGAAAGAGGAAGAAGCAAAGTTAGAGTTGACATTTTTGTCAAAATGCCAGAAAGGGCGTGAGGAAGTAGAACCAGAAAGATTATTGCATTTTAAACGGAGAAATGAGTATATATATATATATATATATATATATATATATATATATATATATATATATATATATATATATATATATATATATATATATATATATATATATATATATATATATATATATATATATATATATATATATATATATATATATATATATATATATATATATATATATATATATATATATATATATATATATATATATATATATATATATATATATATATATATATATATATATATATATATATATATATATATATATATATATATATATATATATATATATATATATATATATATATATATATATATATATATATATATATATATATATATATATATATATATATATATATATATATATATATATATATATATATATATATATATATATATATATATTACGGAATTTACTTTTTATAGAAATCCTGAAGAATAATTAAACAGTATTATGACTGTTTGTCCTATTTCTAAAGCAACGTAAACCAATCTAAGATATATTAGCCTAAAGAAAAGGGTAATTAAATTCAACAAAAATCTAATATTACTCACCGAAAATTAAAGGAGCTTCAAAAGCCAAACTTAAACTATAACTTTCTTGATTTCCTAAAAGTTCATCTAGGAATTTTCTCTTTATGAACGTTAAATGCTATATTTAAAATTAGAGGGTATTTAATAAACAAGGGGACCTTTCAAACAGAACAATTGTCATTCAAATACCAAGCCAATAAATCTTAACTCAAGCTACAAATTAGAACTTTTAAATGGTTAATGTCAGTTTGTAAAGTAAAATTTTAAACCCAATAGAATGCCTAACAGGTTTACTCTTTATCAAATAATTAAAATCAAACTAATCAAAATAATTAAAATTTATAATAGCTGCTTTAAAGCTAAGATAACTTCGTTGGGAACCAGAGTCGATTAAAGCTAATACTTTACATTGTTTACCTCTTTGATGCAAAGTAATTTCTACAAAAGGAAGAAGATAGTTTTGTTCCCCATTACTATAGTTAATACAAAGGTAAGAAATAGTTTGACCATCATTCTTTTTAGAATGCCATTTCTAACATAAAGCAGATATGTGGGTATGAAGGTTACAGTACCTGCAAGCATAATCCTAAAAGTTATCATGATTACCAGGACAATCTTCAGTCGCATGCTTAGCACTAGAGCAAATTCTACAAATATTCTAACTGATCACACCGTTGCAGCCTAGATTCAAGGTCCTGATAGACCGGACATTTATTCATAGTATGACCATCACTATTACAAAATTTACAAGGGAAAGTACGATTGGATGCATTAGTTCTACTATGAACATAATTAGATTTGGAAGATTTTTGGGTGGCTCTTAAAGTTTTCTAGGGTAGCCTTAGTTTCACTTATTGAGGGAAAATTTATCATTACTACCTTTATTTTGGCTACCACCATTATTATTGGCAAATTTATTATACTTATAACCATTATTGTTATTCTTATTATTACTATTATTATAAGGCTAACCAAATCTATTATTCTTATAATTATTATCATGCTTAGGCTGATGTTGTGGTCTTTGCCCTAACTCCAAGCGATTTAAGTAAAGTAGGAGAGTGATCAAAAACTTCAAGGATACAAGGATAATTGTTTTGCTTTTTCAATAAGCGAGTTCTTGAATTTGGGAGGTAACTTATAAATTATCATAGAACTAATCATTTTAAAACCTGGTGTCTCGGGTACAAGGAAATCAAAACCATATGACTTAAGGTCATAGGTCAAAACTTTCATTTCATTAAGATAACCCTTCAAAGCTGCTAAATTATTTTCTGGCGGAGCACGGATTTCGTATAACTGTTGAAAAATCTTCTCAACAATAAATTCTTTATCAAGGTACTCCGATTTCAAAATATCTAACGCAACTTTATAATTAGGTCCTTCAGGACTAAGATGCTTAACCATATCATAAGCGGTATGCCCTAAATTACTAATTAAATGAATAAGTTTTTCTTCATCAGAGTAAATAGCATTATTATCGATAAGGGCTTTAAATTTCGCTAAGAATCGAGAGAAAGCTAACTTGTCATCCTCATCTCCTTCAAATCTACCTATCTGAATAGGAGGTTCTTTTGCACTCCTATATAAATTTAAACTAGGCCTAGCCCTATCAGGATTATTTAGAACTAGTACTTTCAGCCTAGTACTTACTGTGGGAGAAACTGATTCTTCGCTAGCAACAGATGGAGTTCCAGACTTAGCTAAATTTTCCGCAATTAAACAAATTCTGTCCTCGGTATCAATTATATATTGAAAAGACGTATCACGATCACTAAGGTAAAGTTCACGCAATAAATCAAACTTATATATATTGGACAATATATTTTTATCTAATTTCTCTAGGTATTTAAGATAAACTTTTACTTCCACTAATTTATCTTTTATAAATGACTCGCTCGAATAAGTTTCAATTTTATTTAAAATCAACCTCACACGATTTTTTAAATCTTCTCTTTTATTAATAAAAGAACGGTTCAAGTATTGGCATTCTTCTATTTCGGACATTTTATAGATACCTTAAAGTTAAACAATTAATGAAAACGTTTTAAAAGTTAATTTCAATTTAAACGATAAACTCTAAAAGTCAAGGAAACCAAGAAATACAAGGTGAGTAACAATGTAAACTAAAAGACTAATAAACGTTTGAAAAAAAACGAACTTTTTAGGAAAATTATACGGAATTTACTTTTTATAGAAATCCTGAAGACTTAATTAAACAGTATTGTGACTGTCTTTCCTATTTTTAAAGCAACGGAAACCAAACTAAGATTTATTAGCCTAAAGAAAAAGGTAATTAAATTCAACAAAAGTCTAATATTATTCACGGAAAATTAAAGGAACTTCAAAAGCCAAACTTATTTCACTTTCCTGGATTTCCTAAAAGCTCATCTAGGAATTTTCGCCTTATGAACGTTAAAGGCTACTAATTAAAATTAGAGGGTATTTAATAAACAAGGGGACCTTTCAAACAGAACAATTTGTCATTCAAATACCTGGCCAATAAATCTTAACTCAAGCTACAAATTAGAACTTTTAAATGGTTAATGTCAGTTTGAAAAATCAAATTTTAAACCCAATAGAATGCCAAACAGGTCTGCTCTTTATCAAATAATTAAAATCAAACTAGATAAATTTATAATAGAGCAGACTGTCTAAAAGTCAAGTTCCAAATTGTTTCAAGACGTTAAATTTAAAACCTAATATCTAAAAAACAATTAATGTACAAAGAAAGGTTATTAAGTAGTTAATACTTTACGTTCTGGAAGATTTTCATCGATGTGAGATATAATTTTTATAACGCACTGTTACATTTTTAATGTTGTTGCCAACGTGGTTAAAGCAAAAGTCTAAGTGCCATACTATGTTAAAAAGTAGCACCAACATTTTTAGTGTTGCTATTCAAAAAAGGGTATCTAGCTTTAGGGCGTATTTTGATTCTTTAAAAAACCATAGTTTCATCTACTAAGAAGCAAAATGTAAAAAGGATAAATAGTTTTATCTTCAAGAGCAAAATGTAATGATTTTCTAATAATAATAATAATAATAATAATAATATATATATATATATATATATATATATATATATATATATATATATATATATATATATATATATATATATATATATATATATATATATATATATATATATATATATATATATATATATATATATATACAGTGGAACTCCATTATTCGTCCCCTCCAGTATTCGTCTTTTCCGATATTCGCCCTGTAATTTTTTTTCTGATATTCGTCGAAAAATCAATATTCGTCCTACCTACGAAAGCCTATAACCTTAAAAATAAAAACTCTTAATAACAATCATTGTTTTTCTCATCCAAAAGATTAATTTCTTTTTAAAATTTTATGTGTTTAGCGTTTATGTAGGCCTACACAGTGCGTATTACGTATTATTTATGGCAGTACGCTGTTTAATATGTACTGTAGTTAAATCGTACAGTGTTTGAAATGATTTCGGAGATCGATTCTAGATTGAATTTTTTTTTTTTTTGTTAAAGAATAGATAGGCAAAATTCGAGGCTGGGAACGAATTAATCCATTTTTAGTTAATTCCTATGGGAAAAAATTATTCGATATTCGTCTTTTTTGATATTCGTCATCCCCTCAGGAACGGATTAATGACGAATAGTGGAGTTCCACTGTATATATATATATATATATATATATATATATATATATATATATATATATATATATATATATATATATATATATATATATATATATATATATATATATATATATATATATATATATATATATATATATATATATATATTAAGATACCACTTTTGACTGGTGTCAGTGCCAACCATACATTCATTAATGGGTCCTTATTTGAGGGGAAACTGGGGAGACATTGCACGCACAATCTTTCCTAGGCTTATTTTATCCTCTTTAATTCTGTTAATCCCTTAATTAATTAGAATATGACACCTAATTAATGGCTTTAATCCCTTTAATTTTTAAAACCCCAACTCTTTTGACTTTTCCCCCCCACGTTATGTGCCTCTAAGCATGTGTCACTCTCTTTCCGGTTCCCACGCTTTTTCTTGAGCTATTTCTAGCTTTTTTCGTGCTTTTTTCTAGCACGTGTCACCCTTCCTATGGCCTCGCCCCTCGGGACGAGGGGAGTGCCAGTGTTAGTGACAACTGGTACTGAAAGTAAAGTACTATTTAAGATCCTCTTTGCAACATTGCAATGTTGTGAGGTGACATCGATGATGACGTCACACATACCTAACACTGTCACGCAATGACACTGGGCGATCATGAAACAATGACATTATCTGTCGGCCATCTTGAATTTCTGCCCAGAATTTTGAATTTCTATCCACATGGGTTTTGCCCCCATCTTGAATTTCTATCCCGTGTGGTCTCGTTACCATTTTAAATATTTGCCCTCGTGGGTTTCGTCGAATTTCCCTTGACCCCACCAATAGCGTCATTTTGAAATTTTCCCGATATTTTTTCTTCATTGTAGTGCCATCTATTGAGAGAAAATTGAACTTCCAATATTCCCAAACCAGTATACGAACCCTTAAAGCTTTCAAGAGACCAGGATTCGAAACCTTACCCTCTTATTTGAAATCCATCACGTTATCACCATACCAGAACGTATAACTCTTCAGAAAGTACAATTTGCTCTATTTATGCACAACTTTTTCACTTTTTGCTTCTCATCTTCTCCTTTGTAATTTGGAATAATTTATTATTGTTAATTATCAAAGCTAAGTGATGGTGATGACGTCATGAGAAGTATACTTATGACGCCACACTATTACGATAAAAATATTACGTAATATCAGTGATAATTATTATGTAACAATGGAGGATACCAACGATGAGGTAAATGTGATTATATAATTATATAATCTCGCATACCTCATAGTTGGCATCCTCTATTGTTACATAATAATTATGCAATCACTGATATTACATAATATTTTTACACATCAGCACTGTCATCAAATAAATTCCTATGGCGTCATAAGTATACTTCTCATGACATCATCAGGATCACATAACTTTGAATCTGGAGTTGGATGATCCACCCACTCCACAATTCCGCACCCATGGTGACACTCCCTTCGGGAGCGGAACCGGTACGTGGCAGCAAGGAAATAACGAGGGCGCGACCGTGACCGCAAGTCGCGCAACCCTGCGAACGAACTCGTACAACACAGACACATTTAAGGATAAAGATTTCGAGACATTCAGAATATTAATGGTGAACCACTTTTTGGTGAAATCTAGCACACTGCATATATGTGCTTGTGTTAATACCTTTCATAATCATGTTTTTATAAACGATTGTAAATATATCGAAATAATGACGTGATACATTTACTTTGTTCGTTTCATTTTCAAGGCATGACTTGATTCTCGGAACTATTTATTTCCTTTTGAACTAAGTGACGTCTTAAAGAAACAAAATCAACTGCATTTTTTTTTTTTTTTTTTAACATTTATTTTTATGTCCTGATTTCTAACAATATAATCATTTACATAAAAATTTTTTAATATTTAATATATTTATAATCTTATTAAAAGATACATTATTTAAAAAAACTTTTCATAAAATAAATACAATATATTCCACACAAGTTAGAGTTATGTGGCTGTACTGGAAAACACAATGTCTTTACATGTTGAATGTTAATATATTTAAAAAAGCAATTTACATAATGATGACAACATAAATTCCAAATTTATGAACTAATAAAATTTTAAAGAACATCATTATTTTTATAAATGGAGACCCAATGTCCATCGGAGGTTGGCCGACGAATCGGGTGAGATGCGGTGCGGTTTCAACACAATTTCAGCAAACCGGTGCGGTGTTAAAGAAAAAATAAAAGCGCAGGGCGGTGCGATGCAGTGCGCAAAGGAAAATTAACGCTGCGGTGCGTGGTACGGTCTCTGGTGAGCACCGGATAGAAGTTGATGTACGAGTATACTGCGATAATCATCTATTCGTCATATATATATATATATATATATATATATATATATATATATATATATATATATATATATATATATATATATATATATATATATATATATATATATATATATATATATATATATATATATAATGAAAGTGCGGTGTGGTGCGAAAAATTCCAGAGCTCGGACAACCCTAGTCCATTACTATCGATTAAAGGTAAAAAAATGATGTAGCGTTAGTGAATGGAAAAGGAATACCTTCAATATCTCTTATATACATACGAACCGAGTTCAGATAGATTCATATTATTTTCTTTCATATATATATATATATATATATATATATATATATATATATATATATATATATATATATATATATATATATATATATATATATATATATATATATATATATATATATATATATATATATATATATATATATATATATATATATATAAAATTGTTCATATTTTCAAGGTATCCTGACAGAAGGGTTAAAGTTACTATCTTTCTTCCACTTTCCTCAATTCCTCTCGAAATTTCCAAGCCTTTTTCGTTAAAGGAGGTATGCGACTGTAGAGTTCAAAAGAGCAGTGATGGTTGTAATGAGCGATTGTATGAAGTGTAACTAAGAAATTTGACGTGCAAAAAGAGATTGGAGAGAATTAATGTGAGCCAAAGAACTGATAAGACGAAAAGACTTAGACTCCATCTTTTCAAGAGCATCGATCATGAGTAGGACCATCCCAGTTGTGTGAAGAGTACTCCATACAATGAAAACAAGACACTTGTGAAAAGTAAACAAATTTAGAAGGAGCCCCAGAACATTAAACATCATAGAAATTTGTTTTCAAAGAGAAGTACTGTTCAAGCACCCGAGATTTAGCTAGGTCTAGAAGAAGAGAGGTGATGTTCAACAAAGGTGAAATTGGATTGAAGACCGCCAATGTTACAAAAATTTATTGAAAAAAGACCTTGTATCAGGAAAAGCCGGCTGCAGATTACTGAAGGCCACCAACCCCCAAGTGGTGACGGGTTATTTTTGGAAGCCGTCCCTCGAAGTTTCTCCTAGACTACTGTTGTTGACGCCATAATAATTATTATTATTTTTTAAAAGGATGAGTGTGTGTAATAGTGCTTTTTTGTGTGTGAAGGAAAGTCAACTCCGTGTAGAAGAATGTGGAGATGAGTTCAAAATGGTGCGCACCATTGGGCACTGGAGTGAGATGGGAAGTACCTTTAACATCCCATATCCTCAATGGGGGTAATCTCATCGCCTCGGGAGCTTTACTTCCCTACTCCATATATATATATATATATATATATATATATATATATATATATATATATATATATATATATATATATATATATATATATATATATATATATATATATATATATATTAGTGATGGGCGAATCGAAATCCGGAATCGGTGATTTTTATAATGAATTTGGATTGTGATTCGGAAGTTCTGGATTCTGAATTCAGATTCGAAATTCCAAAATCAGTTGAATTCGGATTCAAAGGTTCTGGATTCAGGTTCAATTCGGATTCGGATGCGAAATTGCCGAATTTGCCCATCACTGATAAACAAACAAACAAACAATCAACAAACACACACACACACAAACAAACATACATATATATATATATATATATATATATATATATATATATATATATATATATATATATATATATATATATATATATATATATATATATATATATATATATATATATATATATATATATATATATATTTTATTTATTTTTTTTTTTTTTTTTTTTTTACAAAGCGCCACCACTCACGGGCAGAGCCCTTTTCATTATATATATATATATATATATATATATATATATATATATATATTATATATATATATATATATATATATATATATATATAATATATATATATATACTTCAATTGCATAAGTCGGTGCGGTGCGCAACGAATAACAGCTGGTGCGGTGTGGTGCGAAAAATTCCAGAGCTCGGACAACCCTAGTCCATTGCTATCGATTAAAGGTAAAGTCTCAAAAATTTCACTGAGACTTTTTCATTCTAAAATCTTTTCATTTTTAAATAAGTTTAAAATTTCTTCGTTCATCTTTAATAATTCAAAATTATATTTCTTACAGGGTCAATCTCAGTGAGCTGAGGATGTTTCATATACACCAACACTGAAATAAAAGAGGTCAAGGCTTTGTTAAAGTCTAAACCTAGACACAATGTTCCTTTTCTTATAATGTTGAGACGATAAACATTATATACTGAAAGATCGGGTGTAAGATCATAAGCATACAAGTTACTATTTTCAATATATGATTCCAGATCTGTACCTGTCCCACTATCACCACAAGTATCATAAAAAGGCTGCGAACATAATGAATTCACTCCATTGTATAACATCTCAATTTCCCCAGTATGAGTGGCCGTTTTCATGTAAGCTGATGGTTCCGAGTTAAAAATGTGTAAACTTGAATGGAATTTTTTTTTATAATTTCCCGAATACGTACTTGCTCTTATTACTTTATGTGGCAGAGTACCATCAAGACATTAATATTTGATAATCCTTGTGTGAAGTTAAAAATTTTAGTCTCAGTTCTCCTTATAGGATATTTTGCGATAGTCTCAAAAAGGGATTTCTCAATGTAGCTGAGGAGCTAATATTACTTTTCTTACATATAAATAGGCATCTAATAACTGGAATGCAGGCTTCGGTGCCTCAGTCGTGGTATTACCGGCACTCAATACACTAAGTGTAAATGGAGTGGCAGCTCTTATGAACCGTAATGTACATCTACAGAAGGTAGTATAAGTTTCTTTGGGACGAATATATCCTGCCATATATTATCCATTATTTATATATTATATCTTGTTTTAGCACACCTACTCTGATGTTTCTCAATGTCTTTGAAACTGTAAAAGCCACAA
The DNA here is from genome assembly GCA_009176605.1 of Armadillidium nasatum. Classification (NCBI taxonomy): domain Eukaryota; kingdom Metazoa; phylum Arthropoda; class Malacostraca; order Isopoda; family Armadillidiidae; genus Armadillidium; species Armadillidium nasatum. Next base: position 44,970 of record SEYY01018892.1, on the reverse strand, counting down.
GATTGTAAATGAGATCGTTTTGCGTCGTCTGAATAATTTAAGTGTTCAATAAAACTGATGCTTCTAAAAGATGTTTCATTTAAAAATACTTCAATCTGATTAATTAAAGCAAGTATATAGAAAATTGGTTTCAGGATATACATGATGATTGTCGGAATTTTGAAGGTCTGAGCCACCGTCCGCTTTTACTTTTAAGTATAAAAATACATTCGATGGGTCAAGGTAATAGTCTGAAGTTCCAGTTACATCCTTTTCTTTTTCTTCTTCCCAACTATCTTCATACTACAAACTCCTCTTCCAGTCATCTTATGACGTATTTTTCGTTTACCATCATCGAACATTTCATCAGAGACATCTGCTATACGACGTTTTTAAGGCATCACGATATCCCATAAAGTGTTTACTTCTGCCTTTGCTACCTTTTTAGCGAAAGATTTTCCGCCGGATTTAAATATGGGCAATGCCCCCCTCATTAATACCCTCTTTGCATTGTAGTCCTTCTAAAAACCCTCTCTCTCTATTATTATTATCAGAGCTTCTTTCATATATGTACTTTACACAATGATGTAGCGTTAGTGAATGGAAAAGGAATACGTTCAATATCTCTTATATACATACGAACCGAGTTCAGATAGATTCACTCACTCTCTGTTCACGAGGAATATGAACAACTCTTAGAACAGAAGCTTTTGTATTTCCAACATGCTGATGCTTAACTTTGAAGGATTTCATACAAAGAATAGAATTTGTAGCTCCTACTTTCACGATATTTTGTTATAATTTCTGATCAATAGTAGGCATGTATCTTATGTAGAGAGGACTCGATTACTGAATTATGCCGTATTGATTCATCTAGGGGTGACTCAGGGAAGTAAATACACTTTCGAAACCAGTCTGAACGTTGGAAAATAAATGATCTTCTATTTTTCAAATTCGCATGTAGTGCCGATCTTAAAGTTAAGAGTTCATAATCTTAGATGTTTTATTAGTTTGAAATAATAAATATCTATATATTCGGCTAAGTAAAATTCTACTATTTTAATATCCAAACAGGTAGATGAGATAATTGTATAAGCTCCTTTTTACAGAAAACTCTTCCCAATAAAAATTAACATCGTGTTTAACAGTACTTAACCCTTTTACATTAAGTTTTTCAAAATATTTTTAATGAATTTAACACTTCAAAAAATTAAAAAAGCTACACGATTTGAAATTACATTTTCAATAAGCACATCTATAATCCATTCGTACAATACTATTTCATACATTTCTCTCTCCAACTGTATAGGAAATATTAATTCAGTAGTAAAGACTAAAACTTTGTTATTAGGATGCAATTCCATAGATCCCGAAGATGCCAGAGTTAGATAAAAATGGTCTTCAATCTTCACGATTTCAATACAGAATTAGTATTTTCATAACTCTGAGGTTTATTTTTTTATACCTCCTGCGTATAAAACCAACCTTTCACTGTTTCACCTTCTAAATCCTTAAGATGTGATTTTAAATAATTCCGAAGAAATGCTTTTATCTTTACTTGAAACATACATTTCTTGAGGACAATTATCCGTATATCTTGATACCGGGAAGTGATCTCTTACTTTAATTCCTGTTTTATCTTTTATTTCAAGTTTATTTTTATTTATTACATGTACGGTCGTTAACATTTCATAGGTTAGGTTTTCTAAATTGTACGATATGATAAGTTAAACGTATAGGCTAAATCCTTAAAAATATCAATATCTAAAAACATCATTTTAGTAAAAGATCTACGTGCTCTATCTTTAATAGTTCATTATACACGCTCAACAATTGCTGCTGCTTTCACTGAAAAAGTGTCATAATAACCTATATCGTACTCGGTAACAATAGTTTTCAACTTTTTACCAGGAATTCCATACCTATCATTCTCATTAATTCTCTCTCTTCCAGCACTAGCTAAGATAGGGCCCTTTTTATCTTTTAGTGGTTTTAACCATAAATACTTTGAATATACATCAATGAAGAATAATAAACAAAGAAATATATTACTATACGAACTATATTTAATTATATCTTGTATCCTGTTGCCATGTGTGGTCAGTATCATAAACTTCAGTTTTAATACTCATTTTAAATTTTTTACGCGTATATTTATGTAAGGTATACGTATCCTCGGCTGATAAATATTCCTTAAAGTCATTTTTATTTAGATGAGGAAACTGACGCAAATTTAGAAAATCCACCATAACTAGAAGGATAACATACGTCATAATTTTTCTCTACCATCTAAACTAATAAATTCCATTGTGATATCTTAGTTTAATCTTGAAAAATCTATCCTTTCTTTCTTCTGGCTTATAATTTCTTTTAAAAAAGTATCAAACATCTCGTACACTATGAATAAAAGGTTATTTTTTGGGCGAACAAAAAAATCTTTGTAATGCCAGGAATGTTATAAGTACGCAAAAGGAGGGAAAAAAAAAAGAAAACCCAAGGTAAAATAAAATAAAAATTGTTTTAATTAATAAAAGTCCTTGTACAATAATAATAATAATAATAATAATAATAATAATAATAATAATAATAATAATAATAATCTTAAGAATTATGTAAAAAAAACTTACTTAAATGAGTTTGCTAATAAACTTTTTTTAAATAATTTAATGCATTCTTTTTCTTCTTCACATAACTTCGAGTTTATAAGGTTTGCAAGATTTCTAACTGCCGCATCTGTTATATATATATATATATATATATATATATATATATATATATATATATATATATATATATATATATATATATATATATATATATATATATATATATATATATATATATATATATATATATATATATATAGAAAATTAATGTCTGCTATGGGACTCGAACCAACCAGCGACCTTTAAGATGGTGGCCTTATGCGTTATCCCCTAGGCCACGGCGATACAAAAGGAAATCATTCGGACCTTGCTCACAACATACCGTTGCGACGTCAAATCCCAAAGAACCTCCCCGACCACAACTCGGGCAAATGGGCAACGAGGTCAAAGGTTGAATCCATTATTCGCAGACAGTTATCTAATAAACTCTCACAGACTATTTCTATATAGAAAATTAATGTCTGCTATTGGACTCGAACCAGCGACCTTTAAGATGGTAGTCTTATGCGCTATCTACTAGGCCACGGCGATACAAAAGGAAATCATTCGGAACTTTCTCACAACATACTGTTGCAACGACAAATCCCAAAGAACCTCCCCGACCGCAACTCGGGCAAAGGGCAACTAGGTCAAAGGTTGAATTCAGTTTTCAACTAGCCATGCTGCATTTAAGTTGTGTTATTTATCATTTTCAATTTTTTTAAATTATGATCACCCTTTTTTTTGTATGAAGAGAAGAGGCCAAAGAAATCAGTGGAAACTTCAAAATTGCAATTTTTTAGTAATAAAAAATGCAATCTTTAAATATTTTTTGGTTCAATAATACAATAAAAGCTTTTTAATTTATTTGTCGTTTTATCATTCATCCTTATCATTTCATTACTCATTTCAAGCATGGAAATCATCATCAATACAGACATAGATAATCGAAAAAAATGATAAGAAAATTATTGGAACCAATTACCACTTTTTCTACAGCTTACTTACATTCCTCAAATAATGCGGTTTCATACAGTACGGGAAGTTGCCGGAACCAATTAGCCGCCCTATGCGAGGTATATATATATATATATATATATATATATATATATATATATATATATATATATATATATATATATATATATATATATATATATATATATATATATATATATATATATATATATATATATATATATATATATATATATATATTAGGGATGGAGTGAAGTATCGGTATCGGTTAAAAATGACCGATACCGATACCAGATTTTTTTCATCACTTTGGCTTACATTTTTTGGAATGTTCAATTTCCTTGACTGTAAAGTTTCGAATACCACGAAACATTGTTTTTCTTGATTTTCCAAATTTTCAATTAATTAATTACTAATTAATCGTTAATTACAATTTTTTGGCTTATATTCTACATCTCTGTAACTGCAGTTCCGATTTTGGTCAAATTAGAACAGTTAACTCTTTCTATAACATAGATCAACTTGTTATTCTTAATGGTTCATTTATTTAATTAATTAATTATTTAAATTATGTAATATTTTTTTAATATTGCCTAATATTTTGAAACGTCGTTTTCCGATAATTTTGTTTCCAGAACATTGATATGTTGCTTTCCACTAGAAGTTTATTTTTTCAAATGCACAAAATTGTTTTTCAAATTATTTTCACGCAATTTACTTCTTACCATTTGGTTTGTTTTCTTAAATATTTTATTTTTATTTTAATCCTTAATTAATCCGTTAGTAACATATCAAGATGGTAGCTTATATATATATATATATATATATATATATATATATATATATATATATATATATATATATATATATATATATATATATATATATATATATATATATATATATATATATATATATATATATATATATATATATATATATATATATATATATATATGTGTGTGTGTGTGTGGGTGTGGGGGGGGATGTAGCGCCGTCCAAAGCAATGCAAGTACCCTCCATTGGGCATAAACCGGGGAGTGACAGTATGGTCAAGACCATTCCGTTTCACTCCGTTGGCCTTTGGTTGGTTCCTTTTCGCGTTTCACCTTCTCAGAGGGTCTCTAGTGTACCCTCGCCTCATATTGGAGTGTCTATGCTCCCACTTCAACTTCCCCCGACTCCCTTCTCATGTTCCAAATTTACAAGACGCTTATTCGTACATTACCTTTATAAAAAATAAAAAAAAAAAAAAATATTGGTGAAACTCAAAACTGTGGGAATGGACCCTAGGAGTTTGCAGAGATCATTGTTACTAAAGTGATACTCCCTTGCATGGAGGCGTACATTCCATATTCTTTCCCTTCTACTAAACCTAACAAACTTTGGTTTAACTCTGCTTGTTCTCGTACCATTCTCCATAGGGATGATGCCTTCAGGAATTACCGTCGTCTTCAAACTCCAGAAACTCATTCAATTTATATTTCATCCCGGAATCATGCAAAATCTATCCTCTGCAACACCAGAAACTCCTTTCTTCGTTGAAATGCAATAATCACTTTGGTTCTTCTTCACGCCCTTCTTGGCATTTTGCAAAAAATGTAACTCTAATTTTGCTTCTTCCTCTTTCCCTCCTCTAATATCCTCCGACGCCATTTTGCCTTCTTCTAAAGCTGAACTATTCGCTCAGACTTTTGCCTCTAATTCAACCTTAGACTATTCCGGAGCTACTCCTCCTTCTTTAACTTCTTCCATCTCATTTATGCCTACAATTTTCTGCTCTCTCAGAGCTTAACACTAAGAAGGTATATGGTCCTGATGGTATCCCTCATGAGGTTCTCAAAACTAATGATTCTGGGTTTGTACCCTGATTTGGTAAACTACTTCGTCTCTGTCATTTTGCTTCAACATTCCCTTCTTGCTCGAAACGTGAGCTCATTCAGCCTTTGCCGAAGAAAGGGAACCCCTCTCGGCCCTCCAACTGCTGTCACATTCTTTAACCTCCGTTCTTGTTAAAATTTTCGAATCTCACTTAGAAGCATCTCAATTCTTCAAATCTTATCTCTGATCGCTAGTATGACTTCCATAAGAAACGCTCTACTGGTGATCTCTTTCTATTCTCTCCGACTCTTGGTCTTCCGCTCTATTACATTTCTGTGAATCTTTTGCTATCACGCTGGACATTTCGAATCCCTTCGATAGGAACTGGTTCAAAGCTTTGATTTCTAAACTTTCCTCTTTCAGAATTTATCCTTCTCTTTGATTTTCTTTCTGGTCGTTCTATAGCTGCTGTTGTAGACGACCACCATTCATCCTTTAAATCTGCTAATAGTGGTGTCCTATCCCTAAAGCTTTTTAAACTTTTAATTAATAATCCTCTCTATTACTTCATTACCTATCCGATCCTATGCTGATGATCTCACCCATCATTACTCCTTTCAGTTTGAAAGGCGCCCCGCCCCTCCCAGCAACAGTTAATTGACGCTAGAATGTTGGCCTTGTAATTTCTTTATTTCTTGCACTTCAAATTGAGGAAGAGAAAACATAGTCTTTTTGAATGCCTCAAAAACTCAGTTCCTCCATATCTCTACTCGAGACTATCTACTACAAAACTATGACATCTTCTAAAACACGCAACTCAAGCCTTCATCTGTCCTTAATAATCACTGGTGGTCTTTCTTGGAAGGATCACGTTACTTCTCTTTCTAAACAAGCTTCTAAGAGGTTGGGTGTTCTGTTGGACATTCATGATTTTTTTTATGTCAATCCAATTGCTTTCTCTTTATAGGGGTGTTGTACTCCCCTGTTTGGAATACGCCTCATACATCTGGGGTAGTTCCACTCACACAGCTCTCCTTAACAAGGTGGAGTCTGGCTTTTCGTCTTAACTAATTCTCTCCAGTCTCTCTCTCTTCTGAACTCTTCCGTTGCTCTCCTCCATTGAGAACACGCTTGTGTAACACGATTTTCTACACAGTCTTATCCTTTCTCTGTTCAACTGTCTGATCTCAGACTTAACAGCTATGCATAATCTTATATGTACTCAATTGGTAGAGTCTGGAAAACACTCCCTTTTTCTGTTTTCCCAACTTCTTTTGGCTTGCACACTTTCAAGAGCCGTGTATGGGTGCATGTTGTCGTTTAACGATTAGGTTCTGTATTGACCCAACTCTGGTGGGAATTAGTAGGTTTCTGGCTTTTACCCACCAGAGGATATATATATATATATATATATATATATATATATATATATATATATATATATATATATATATATATATATATATATATATATATATATATATATATATATATATATATATATATATATATATATATATATATATATATATATATATATATATATACAGGGTCGGCATTGATTAAATCAAATTAATTTAATCAGTTGATTAAATCAATTGATTTTTTTATTAAAAAATCATGATTTTTTTGATTTTTTTGATTTTTTAAAAAAATAATAAAACTGTTTTTTTTTTATTTGATTTATTTTGTCATATTTTTTTATACATAATGATATAACAGATATATTAGTTCCTTCTTACTGTGTTAAAAAACTTTAAAGTAGTTTATTTATTAGAAATATAACTTCCTTAATATTTGGTTCAAGATTTCATATAGGGTAATACAAGAATCTGATCTTCATTAAAATAATTTAACCAATATAGAGCTGTTAGAGTTTAGAATTCCTAATATATATTCAATCAAATCTTCAACAAAATTTTATTGAGCTTTAATCTAATGCAATTTGAGGTTATAGACAAAAGAGAAAACAAAAAGACAATTCCTTTTAATTTTCAACCATTTAAATTTTTATTCAACATTATAAGAAAACAATATTCCTCTATATAAATTATAAAAGAAAGAAAATTTAAGCACTTTTGATGCATAATCATTAAAAAAAAAAAAAAAAATAAATATAAATAAAATAAATAATATATATATAATATATATATATATATATATATATATATATATATATATATATATATATATATATATATATATATATATATATATATATATATATATATATATATATTGCAAGTTATGTATTTAATTTATGGATTAATGATTATGCATCAAAAGTGCTTAAATTTTCTTTCTTTTATAATTTATATAGAGGAATATTGTTTTCTTATAATGTTGTATAAAAATTTAAATGGTTGAAAATTAAAAGAATTGTCTTTTCTGTTTTCTCTTTTGTCTATAACCTCAAATTGCATTAGATTAAAGCTCAATAAAATTTTGTTGAAGATTTGATTGAATATAATATTAGGAATTCTAAACTCTAACAGTTCTATATTGGATAAATTATATTAATGAAGATCAGATTCTTGTATTACCCTATATGAAATCTTGAACCAAATATTAAGGAAGTTATATTTCTAATATATAAACTACTTTAAAGTTTTTTAACACAGTAAGAAGGAACTAATATATCTGTTATATCATTATGTATCAAAAAATATGACAAAATAAAACAAATAAAAAAAAAAAAAAAAAAAAAACATATTATTTTTTAAAAAAAAAATTCAAAAAAATCAAAAAAATCAAAAAAATCCTTGATTTTTTGATTTTTTTAAAAAAATCAAAAAAATCACCAACCCTTATATATATATATATATATATATATATATATATATATATATATATATATATATATATATATATATATATATATATATATATATATATATATATATATATATATATATATATATTTGGAGCCAAGATAGAGAGAAGTTAGGAGAGGTGATAAGAAGTTTTGCTGAAAAGCTAAAAGAGGTGGAATTGATCTAGGGGTGCACCGATAAGCCAAGTAGCCGATTAAACGGCCTTTTGAAATCGCCTATTACCGATTAATCGGCCTTTCAAGGACACCTAATAAGTAATGAGTTATTGTTAATTAATAATAAATTATTACTGATTATTAATTTAAATTAATACCGAGAAAAAGCAGTTATCAACATTATTATTTATTACTAATAACTATGCATGTTTTCATTATTAATGTAAATCATTTTTATTGCTTACTTTTCAGATATATTAAAAAAAATAAAAATTTAAAATTTTAAAGATAACTCTAGATTCTAGAATCTCGATTATAGAGATATAAATAATTAAAAATTAATTACTTTGTAACGAAAGCAGTATGTCAACCAGTTATTGTTGGAAGTATTTTGATGTTCATCCTAAGGATAACAGTAAATGTATTTGTAAATTATGTAAAGCCACCATATCAAGAGGTGGAAAATCTGCAAAAAGTTATACCACGTCAAATATGTTGAACCACATTAAGAAAATTCATTCAGATGAAGCAAAAGCTGAAATGGATAAGCTGAAAAGGCAATATGATTGGTCACAGCCAAGTACTTCAGAAGCAAGTTGCAGCAACTATGAGCCTCCAAAAAAAGTTCAACCAACTATACAATCAGTTTTAGAAAAGAGTAAAATTTGGAATATTAACGATCACAAGTCCCAAGAGATACATTATTTGATAGGAGAAATGATAGCTGTTGATATTCAACCATATTCTTTAACATCTGACATTGGATTCCAAAGGCTTATTGCAAAACTCTGTCCTAATTACAGAATTCCATCAAGAAAATATTTCACAGACAAAATAATCCCGGATATATTTATGAAAGTAAAAGTCTTTCTTTGACCACAGACATTTGGACAGCTTCAACAAATAATGCTCCATTTCTGAGTGTGACAGGTCATTGGCTTTCAGATGAGTTTGAACAATGTAGAGCTGTGCTTAGAGTTGTTCCTTTCCCTGGTTCACATACAGCTGAAATAATAAGTGAACAACTACACATTGTTCTGAATGAGTATAAGATCTCCAACAAAATTTTTCTTGTACTACGAGATTCCGCCGCAAATATGGTTGGTGGTATGAGGGAGTGTGGTGTACAGTCACTATCATGTTTCATACACACATTGCAACTTTCAGTAAATGAATCAATATTTTCGCAAAAGGCTGTGAGCAATATAATTGCAATTAACAGAAAAATAGTCTCACACTTTAATCATTCTCCATTAGCGATTAGCAAATTAACCGAAATCCAGGTCGCAGCTTAAATTAGACAAACATAAACTGATTCAAGATGTGTCCACTCGATGGAATTCAACATATTATAGGCTGAAAAGAAATTTAGAGCAGCGAAAAGCTCTTATAATGTATGCTGTTGACAATAACATTCCAACTTTATCAAGTTACCAATGGACAATTATTGAAAAAGTTGTCCAGTTATTAAGTCCATTTGAAGACATCAGCAAAGAATCAAGTAACAGAACATCAACTAAATCAATGATAATCCCTACAATATTAGCTCTCAGATTATTTCTATTAAAAGCTACCAAACCTACTGGTGAATTTAGTGGAATTATTTCAACTGTTGAAGAATTCAGTGCATCAATTGAAAAAAGATTTGCATCATACGTAAATGAAAAATTTCTGTGCTTGGCTACTTTTCTCGATCCCAGATTTAAATTGAAATTTCAAAAGGATGACATTACAGAAGACACTATTAAGAAATGGGTTATAGATATTGTAGAACATCAAGCTGAGATAGATTCTATTGAAAGTCAAACAGGAGACAGCTCTTCTAATGACGATCAAGATAATGAAACTTCTGAAAATGTACCTTTCAAAACTGTTAGATGATTTTGAGTCAAATAAGCCTATGAAAATAAATTCAGACTTAGACGTTGCAAGTACAACAGATGTGCAACCCAAACTCAAGAGGAGTAAATCTGTTACTCGTAGATGCGCAAAGGAACTGGATCAATATTTAACTATACCAACACTTCAAAGAAGCGAAGACCCATTTCTTTGGTGGAAAAAGACACGGGAGACTTTACCAATATTGAGCAATTTGGCTTCAAAATATTTAAGCGCACCACCATCATCTGTTGAGAGTGAAAACTCTTTAGTACAGGTGGTAATATCTATGAACCTACAAGGAATAGGCTGTGTCCTGAAAATGGGGAAACTCTTATGTTTCTGCATTATAACTTAAGAGTATTGAACTTTAAATACTGATGAGCTTGAGAGCTGAGATAGAAGACAACATGAATTGAAGAGGCAAAAGTATACACAGAAAACAAGGAAAACTGTCAAAATTTAGTAGTATTTTTATGCAATTTGTATGTATGTATTTGTATTAACAATGAGTCAATTATAATATTTCATAATTTATGAATGATTTCTTAAGTTTAAAAAAAAAAAAAAAAAAAAAAAAAAAAAAAAAAAATTGGAGCAGCCAGACACAAAATGACTAAAAATTTTGAAAATTATATTGGTATTGTTATTTGTTACTGTGTCGGAGCTATTTGATGATTAACTTGGCAGTTATAAAATGGTCTTGTAAAGGTTGGTTTGTTCTGGCAAAGGATTTAAACAATCGGCCGATTAATCATGTGAATAGCCGATTACCGATTAATCGGTAATGTGGCCGATTACCGATTATCTGCCGATTAATCGGTGCACCCCTAAATTGATCGTGAACGTTGAAAAGACAGAACTGTTAATAATTAGAAGGGAGGAGGAGGGAGAGGAGCTTGTGCTGAAGGTGCATGGCGAGGAGGTGATTGTGGTAGAGAGATGTGAGTATTTGGGGAGGGGAAAGTATTCACAAGGGATATCACAGATTCAGATGGAGGCGAGTGCTGGCCCCACTGACAGGCCCCTAGAGCCTTACTTGGATCGGATATATATATATATATATATATATATATATATATATATATATATATATATATATATATATATATATATATATATATATATATATATATATATATATATATATATATATATATATATTCTTAACAGTTAAAAATTGGTATCGGTATCGGTATCGGTAAATTTTTAGGTATCGGTGAGTTTGAAAGTATTGGTATGGGTAAAAATTTTGGTATCGCTCCATCCCTAATATATATATATATATATATATATATATATATATATATATATATATATATATATATATATATATATATATATATATATATATATATATATATATATATATATATATATATATATATATATATATATATATATATATATATATATATATATATATATATATATATATATATATGTGTGTGATTCAGGGTAGGATTTTTATTTCAGACTTGAAAACTTGATCTGTGAAAGCCTATAGTCAGTACACAAAGATACAAAGTTACATTATTATTATTATTATTATTATTCTTATTATTATTATTATACAATTAAATTAACATTTAAGGAACATATTAAAAACTAGTAAATAAATTACCGAAATATATGTATATACTGGTTAAACAATCCAAATTCATTCAATTATATGTAGAAAAAGATATATTATGCACATATATTGTATTGCTTCCCAATCTACGGCATTGCTAGTAACTCAGTTATTACTTACATTGCCGAAACGCTTCATTCCTTTATTAAATGTTAACTATCACTATAAAACATACCGCACCATTATCTAACTAACTTAAGATTTTGAAGTTTAATCACTTACTAAATCTATCCCTGTTAAAAGAAGAACAAAATTTTAAATAACGCCTGCAATTTCTTAATATCTAGCTTTCATAACAATCAAATTTGGAGTTAGGCTTTATTTATACCTGCGAAATAACTCGTATATAAACCCCCCTTTTATCGATTGGAAAAATCTAGACAATCAGTGAAGTTTTTTAATGACCTAACAACGGAATTAATAAATTAAAGATCTACGGAAGGTTTTACCCACAAAATCAAAAAGTATTATATTAATCACGATTAATTATCATCACCTCTATTATTATTATTACTATAACTTTAAATAGTTATTATTTTTTTTATCATTGGTAGAAGTAGTAGCAATTTAATCTGTGATTTAACTATTATTATTTTTGATTATTTTAATATGTTTATATTGCAGATGTGTAAAAAGAAAAATGGGAGACAAAAAGAATGAAACAAAAAAGTAAAAGGATAAATGAAAGATAAGTGTTCCTTTGAGAATAATTGAGAATAGGTTCTCATAGTTATTTACAAATATTTAACGTTTTTCTTTTTATTCTTCCAGGCTTATCCATCCCTTTTTTCTTATTATGTAAATAATTGAATTTAAAGAGGAAGAAGAATGTTATTGTTTTTTACTTAGACGATTATCTAGGCATAGAGTACAAAGTAAATATCTTCTGTCACAGTATCAATAGACTGTTAACATAAGTATAGGGAATCCGGATTCGTCAGCTGGCTTTTCAGTATATTTATTGTGAGTAGTAATAGTTTGCCTAGGTGAGAGAAAAGAGACACTATCAATAAATAAAACTTTGAATTAATTATTTCATTTCGAGTAAAAGATTAGAGTAAAAAATAAGATCTACCCTTTAGTTAAAAATTCCTATTCAGAGAACTGGACAACTAAGAAATTATTAATATGTATTTAGTAGCATAGGACCTACTGTAATATTGTAAAGACTTAAAATATACCGATACTTCACTTCATCCCTAATATATATATATATATATATATATATATATATATATATATATATATATATATATATATATATATATATATATATATATATATATATATATATATATATATATATATATATAATATATATATATATATATATACCTTTTTTTTTACCTTCTCACCCCCTGTTGAGGCGGCCACACTTCGCTAATGAAGCCTCCCGCCGCAGTCGGTCTCGTCCAGAGATCTTTCAAAGAAGTGATGCCCCAGAAGATTTTGGGGCGACAGTTGGAGGGACAGTGTAAAAGAAAGTGTTTTACGGTCTCCGGGGCCCTTTTGCATCTGGTACAAGTGGAAGATGTTGCCTGGTTTAAATTGAAATTGTGTTTGTAATGTTGTAAGTTTGGGTGGTGCCCGCATCTCAATCTTGCTAGTGAGATTTGTAAGTGTCTTGGGAGGTTGTTGAAGTCGGGGTTTATTTCGGGAGGGGGTTCGTTAAGGATGCTGTTTGGAGGTCTGTTGATCATATATGAATGTGTTAGTTGAGTGTGTATATGTTTGGTTGTTGTGGTATTGGGGGGAGGAGGGGGAATGTGATTTAGGATCCGTTTGTAAAAGGCTCCGGTGGACGATGGAGGTTGTTTTAGTCTTTGATTGGTAGGTTGGAGGAGAGTTTTGTGACATGGGTGTGTGGGTAGACGGGTTTTTGCATAGAATTGGGTGCCTATCATTTCGAGGTGGTTCCTTATAGGTAGTATCTTGGTTTCGTTATGAAGGTGTTGTTGAGGGGTTGTGGTGTGCAGCCGGTAATGGTGCGAAGGGCTTTATTTTGTGTTATTTGGAGTGTCGTTAAGTTTTGGTCGGAGAGCAGAGGGTGCCAGATGGGGGAGGCATAGTTGATGGTGGGGCGTATAAATTGTTTGTAGATTGCAATTGAGGTTTGTATGTTGTTGTGTATGTCAGTGTTGGCCACTGTTTTGAGGATGTTGAGTTTTCTGGTTGCGGCTGTGGTGGTATTTTGAATGTGTTTGGAGAAAGTGAGGCGAGTGTCAAATGTTAGGCCGAGAATCTTTGGGTTTTGTTGAAGGGTATGGGGGTGTTGTTTAGTAGGACTTGTGGGTAGGTGTTGGATATGTGTTTGTCTGTTGTTATGAGGGTTATGGAGGATTTGTTTGGTGATGCCGTCATCCTGTTTTCTACTAGCCAAGTTTGGAGTTGTGTTAGGTAATCTTGTGTGAGTGTTGTTGCGGTGGTGAGGTCTTTGTGAGTGGTGGCAATAGTTATGTCGTCGGCGTATGAAGTGATGCGGGTGAAAGCTGTTTTGGGTTGTGGGAGGTCTGCTGTGTATAGGTTGAATAGAGTGGGGGAGAGTATGGCTCCTTGGGGAACTCCGTTCTTATGTTGATGGTACGTGATTTATGGCCGTTTTGTTGTATTTGGGCGGTTCTTCCTGATAGGAAGTTGGATAGCCATTTCTTAGTATTTGTTGTGATGTTGGATTGGAGGATTTTATGGATAAGATTATGTCTCGGGACAGTATCGAAGGCTTTGTTTATGTCAATTGCTATTAATATAGTTTTGTGATATGGCTTATGGTTTAGTCCGTTTATTATAGGTTGGATGATGTTGGTAAGTGCAGTGGTGGTGGAGTGGTTGGGTTTGAACCCGTGTTGGAAGTTTTGTTGTGGGATGAATTGGAGGATAGAATTTAGGATTAGTTTTTCAAGAAGTTTTGAGATGGTGGATAATAAGGAGATTGGGCGGTAAGAGGAGGGGTTTGAAGGGTCTTTGCCGGGTTTTAGTTTAGGGATGATTAATGCTTTTTTCCATAGGGGAGGGATATAGTTGAGTTGGATGGATTTGTTGAAGATGGAGGTTATGTATGTGATTGTGTGGATGGATAGGTGTTTTAGGTGAATATTTGATATGTTGTCTGGTCCTGTTGCTGGGGAGTTTTTGATAGTTTTAATGGTGTTTTGTGTGTTTGTGGGTGTGATGGCGTTTAGGTTGTTTTGGTTGTTGTGTAGCTTTTTCAGTTTTTTTGATTATTTTTCTGTTTTGAGGGTGGGTAGGTAAGCTACTTTGTTTAGCGAAGTGTGTGGCTAGTAGGTTGATGTGTTGTTTGGGAGTTAAAGGGGTTTGTGTAGTGGGATTGGTTGGAGTTTCGTGAGTGTGAAGAGGGTTGTTTTTTGCGTTGTGAATTGTGTGGATTGTTTTCCAGACTCTTTTGCTGTTTGTGTTGTCCAAGTTTTTGATGAGGAAGTTTTGATAGTTGTTAGTTGTGTGAGTTTTTATTAGGGTTGATATTTGATTGTTTAGGGTTTCTAATTGTGTTTTGGTGAGTTGTGTGGGGTTGTTTTGGCGTTTTAGTGCGTTCCTTTGTTTTATGAGAGAAGTGATTTCGGGGGAGAGGTTTGGTACGTATTTTTTAATGTGGCCTTTAGGGATGAAGATGTTGGCCGCTTTCTGGATTGTGTGGGTGAGATGATTAATTGCTGATTTGAGGGAGGATATGTTTGTAATTTCGTTTGTTGTGAGGTTTTCGTCTATGTAGTTGGAGAAACCGGTCCAGTCTGCTTTTATATTATATATATATATATATATATATATATATATATATATATATATATATATATATATATATATATATATATATATATATATATATATATATATTACAGATTACCACCACTCACAGGCAGAGCCCTTTTCAAGGAGGGGGCACATACAAAAGGAAGAAAACTCACTCACAAACTCGAACCTAACACATCCCCCAGGTGGGCACAGACGGAAGCCTTGAAGACAGGAAGATTAAATACAGGAGGAAAAATAAATGATGGTAGAGAGTTCCACAGAACAGAGGTGGCTGGAAAGGAGGCATCACAACGGGCTAGCCTGGGGCTTCCTACATCCGCACAAAATTCATGCGAAAGCAGGGTACTAATTGTGAAACGAGGAAGACGCAACGGTGGAGGAATACGAGAGGCAAATTCCTCGAGCACCTGCATTTGTAGTACCTATAGAGATAGTGCGCCAACGTCACGTCGGAGAGATAGGGGGTCAAGAGAGTTTGAAAGTAGGGGATAGTTTATTAATCTTTTAGCTTTTGACTCAACCCTATCCAGAAAAGAGGAGGAGCCGGAGCCCCCCCCCCCTCCAATGGGAGAACAATATTCCATACAAGGTGAATAAGACCATTAAATAATTGGAGTAACTGCTCAGAAGAAAAAAATTCTCGCAACCTGAATAGTATTTTAAGCTTCTTAGAGGCCGCTTTAGCAACCATTGTAATATGCGGTTTTCAAGAAAATTTATTGTTTATGTTTAGACCAAGAATGTTAATGTTATTTACAGGTGAGACGGGAGAGCCATCAAAGAAGATAGGAAAGTTGGGAGGTGTTTTTGAGAGGGAGATGTGAAGAAGTTGAGTTTTTAAGGAGTTGAATTTCACAAGGTTTCTATGACTCAGTCGGGAAATCCCATCCAGATTGGCAAGAATAAAATCGGAAAGTTGAAGACGAGAACCAACTCTAGAAGCAAAAGAGGGAGCAGATTTGAAATGAGTATAAGAATGGAGAGTTGAGTCATCAGCATACGAGTGAACAGAGTTAGAAGAGCAGTTGAGAAGGTCATTAATGAAAAGTAAGAATAAAGTTGGAGATAAAGCAAAACCCAGAGGAACACCACAAATGAAAGGAAAGGAAGAAGAGGTCGCTCCATCTACAAGTGCCAAAATGGAACGATCTGCGAGAAAACTAGACAAGGGTAAACAAAGGAAAGGAGGAAATCCAAAGGAAGGGAGCTTGGAGAGCAGCGATGCATGCCATACCCGGTCAAAAGCCTTGGGTATGTCAAGCGCCACCACACAAGACTCCCCGAAGTCCCTAAGGGCAGTAAGATAGGGAAGTATGTCACCAGTTGAGCTCGAACGTTGAAAGCCATACTGGTGATCTAAGAGAAGAGAATGAGACTCCAAAGAAATGATTCAAGAAATGAGAGTTGAGGAGAGTTTCAAAAATTTAGGACAGAACACAAGTGAGAGCTATAGGTCGATAGTTGGGAGGGTCAGAGCGGCTACCCTTTTTCGGAATCGGCTGAACAAATGCGCGCTTCCAACACTGAGGAAAAATGTTAGTATTAAGTCACAGAGAGTAGAGCTTTACGAGGACAGGCGCTAACTCGTAAGCACACTCCCACAGAACACGAGGGTGAACACCATCCGGGCCACTGGCCTTCTTGACGTTCATAGATTTCAGGATCCCATGCACCCGATCATGAGTAATTACAGGTAGAGACATGGGATACCTGAGAGGAGAAGGAGTAGGAAGAGGGATGCCAGAATCGAGCAAGGTGGAATTGATGAAAAAAGGAGGCCGAAGAGATTAGCTTTTTCAGAGGAAGTATTAGCTACAGAACCATCAGAGCGAATAAGAGGAATTTACAGAAGTTTTAAAGATATATTTGACAAGAGGCCAGAAATTTTCATCAGTAGGAGAGCCATGGAGGTCTGCCCACTTCCTTTTTGTGAAAGTACGCTTAGTCCGTCGAAGAACATCCTTGCAACGATTCCGAGCTGAATGAAAATTAGCAAGGAGAGTTTTTTCCATTCACGATGAGCATTGTCTCTCTCCCGAATAACAAGAGAACAAATGCCCTCGAACCATGGATTTTGAGGAGAAAAAGATTTAGTTGAAGATGGAATGAATCTGCTCATCAAATCAAGGATCACGGCCCCTACCTTTTCAGCAGAGACAGAAGTGTCCCCCGAGCCAAAGCAAGATTCACTCCAAGTTTGCAAAGAAGTGATGCATTGTCCCTGAATTACCCCGATTAAAGTGCCAGAAAGTACGTTTTGGGCATGGTGGAGCTGTTGGAGAGAAAGCATTATAATTAAGAGCAATAAGATTATCGTCAGAGTTACCAATAGGAGGGAAAATTGTGTATTTATATCTAGGAGGAGTAATGGTGGAAGCATAAATTTAGTGTGTTCAAGAACTGGTTAGGACGATCTGGAATGTGTGTGGGTTCCCTAATCAACTGCTCCGGATCGTTGAAAATGCTGAATGATTTGGCCTCCTTCCCACCCATATCAGTATGAGAGGAGCCCAACCACTCAGTGTGGTGTACGTTGAAATCCCATAAATATATTATATACATATCAAATATATGAAGACAATAATGAAAATTTGTGGCTTTTACGTTGAAACTTTAAATATATAATAATATATATAATATATATATAATATATATATATATATATATATATATATATATATATATATATATATATATATATATATATATATATATATATATATATATATATATATATATATATAATATATATATCAACAGTAACATTAGATTACCTTCTCCAGAAGCAATTCTATTCGCTTCCAATATTGAATCTCTCGCCTTGTCATAATCCTTGAGATGATAATAAGCTAATGCCATCCTGTAAGTAGCTTTCAAATTATCTGGTTGCCTTTTGATTGCTTCTTTACAGCATTCTAGTATTCTGTTGTATTTTATAGGGTTTTGTTTTAAAAAGCACGCTAAAATAATAATAATAATAATAATAATAATAATAATAATAATAATAAAAAAAAAATAATAATAATAATAAATATAATAAAATAAAATGTTTTAAGTAAAATCAGCTTCTGCTTAGCTCTGACTTCACTCAAAACCCTTTCTATTATTCCATCTCAGGTTATACAGCTTTGTTTGCTTGTGACTATTAAGTATTATTCTGTATCAATCTATAATATTGCAATTATAAAGGTCTGCCAACATAGCGCATATTACAATTATCCTGAAAACATTCTGTTCTCAATTTTTTCTGACAAAGAAGTGAAATACATATCAAATATATGAAGACAATAATGAAAATTTGTGGCTTTTACGTTGAAACTTATATATAAAATTTGAAAAGAAATGTAAAACAAATTTTTATTCTGAAGTTTACTTGGATTTTTTTTTTTTTGACTAGAATGAGATGCAGGCATATTCACCACAATTTTGTTACATCTGTCAAAAGATGAAATTATGAAAGCAAAGTTCAGGATAATTCAAATTCGTGATTATCCTTATCACAGTTAGAATATCGAAACAACTGTTAAAATTGTGTGAAAATCCACAAGAAAAAAGGAAGGGTTTTGAAACCCATTATAAGTTAATTCTAAATTTAATGTGCATCAGTATGATTTTGCCATTTTGATTTTGTTTTTTTTAAACCTTTTCATTGTTACAAAATAATGTTTAATACATTTATTTCATCTAGAATTACTTATCTATTTTTATAAATATTTTTCTACTAAGTAAACTTATTTGAGCAAACATTAATATTGAAATACAAATAGTTTAATTTAAAATACCCAAACTTTTATTGAAGGGTAAAATAATTCATACTGCCCAATACAACTGGGGATTTTGTTAAGAGAGAACTTAGTTAATTTAATAGATGAATCTGAAAGGATTTTAAAACTGGACCACCATTAGATGTGTGAATTAAGGAGAAAAAAAATTAAATTAAAGAAAGGAAATATACTAAGGTACATAAAAAATAATGAAACACTAGAGACTAGTAGCTCCCTTGTTCACAACAACTTAAGAAAAAATAAATTAAAAATAGAGGGAATTTCCGATCGAATCATTAAAATGGTAAAATGGTACTTTAGCTCACAAGTGGCCATGCTATCAAATCTAATAAGACTTAAACACCAATGGCAAAGTTCACACACACTAGAGTAAAAGGAACACTTTCATGAGATTATTACCAATAAACATAGGCATGAAAATCACCACTACAAAATAATTAGACAACCTATAATAAAGTAGGAAATCAGAATTATAAGTTCAAAAATGGGGAAAAATTTGTTACCAATGTAAGAAATGAAAAAGGTGATTGGGTAGTAGAATTTGCTGAAGGATTCAACCTATTTATAATGAGATCTTTTAAGAGCTAAAAAAAAGAAGATGGATTTAGAAAACAACTAACAGTACCAATATTAAAATTTATGACATCTTGACTAAAAATAAAAACATCTTTCAAATTATTAAATAAATTTGATTCAGAAATTGATTGCCAAATTATAAGAGGTAAATTTAAATTAAACCTAAAACAGGAAATGACAAATCTTGTTTAATGTAAAGTACCATCCATCAATTTAACAGCACTTAAGAAGTTAGATTTTCTATATATATATATATATATATATATATATACATATATATATATATATATATATATATATATATATATATATATATATATATATATATATATATATATATATATATATATATATATATATATATATATATATATATATATATATATATATATATATATATATATATATATATATATATATATATATATATATATATATATATATATATATATATATATATATATATATATATATATATATATATATAAACTAGAAGTAGATTAACAAAATAGCTAATTAATATTATTCATACTGGACTGTAATCATCATTATGCAACTATGATACCTAAAATAAAAGTATATCTAAAGGTAAAAGAATTCTGATACATAAAAGAGAGAACATGATTAAAGATAAACTCTTTAAGATAGAATACAAAACTGAACAGCTGCAAACAAACATCTTATGAGAAGACACAAAGGTAAATAATGAACTTGTCACTCATCAAACACAACTGAAAATACTAGAATTACTTAAAAAATTCAAAATTACAGCAATCACTGGGGAATCAACAGCTTACATAAATTAAATACAAAAATGAGTATAAAATTACAAATAAAGAAATAATCATAAAAAGAGTAGAACAATTTTATGTAGAGATGTATTGGAATATTGACCTATATAAGTATAAATAACACTAATACTCTTATCTATCTTATAACTCCTACTGAAGTAATGCATGACATAAGACATAAGAACAGTGAAAAGTTATCTGGAGAGGATGTAATATCAATTGACATTCTAAAATGATGTCATTGACAAAAACACTATTCAAATAATAGACTAATTAATTCATGCCTGCAAGAACAAAAAAATCCCTGACATATGGAAAAACATCATTGTCATACTTTTTTATAAAAAAGGAGATGAAGACCTAAAAAACTACAGACTAATTAGCTTATTTCCAATCTTGTACAAACCATTTATAATAAAATTAATGAACAATAATCAAAGATAAACAAGCAGAATTTAGAAATGGTTATTTCCCAATTGATCATTGTGACATATTAAAGCTCTTTTCTTCATAGAAAATGCACTGGTCTTTCTGGTACCACTTCTTCACACTCTCTCTTTCTTGCATTTTACAAAAAATGTCGACTAACTTTGTTTCTCACCCTTTCACTCTAGTATTTTTTGATGGTACAACTGTCGTTTTACTTTCTCATCAGCTGACCATTTCACTCTAAGAGAGAGAGAGAGTTGGAAAGAGAAAGGATGAGACCTTTTCAATGGAGGAGGTATATAACTGGAGAGTTTGGAGGAGCAGTGTCCATTGTAATAATAACAAGAGTAAAGAGAGTGATGCAAACATATGATGGGCTGAAAGAGACTAGAGAGAGTGAGGGAATAGACAATTATGAAGATGGGGGGATATATATATATATATATATATATATATATATATATATATATATATATATATATATATATATATATATATATATATATATATATATATATATATATATATATATATATATATATATATATATTATATTATTATACCCTTTGAAGTGAAATAAATCAAATAGGCACTTATTAAATCACGAATTATAAAACAATGACAAGCTCTTTAAACATCAGTTGAGCTTTCGCGCTCATACTCGAGTCGCTTCTTCAGAACTGATGTTTCTCCAAATTTATCTACTTGATATTATTTGTTCTGGCTACATGCTAACATGGATCCGGCAACCTGGGCAAATCTTTCAGAGTCGCTTTTAATCTGTTTGATTTATTTAACATTTTGTTAGTAATTTATCCAGAGGTATTTCTCCTTTTGCTAGATTTTTATTATGGGTGTTCTTTATGATGAAAGATTCAATGAGTTTTCTATTGTTTGTATTTTGTGATGTTTTTATTAATTATGAATCTTTTATATTTGGTATGTGGTTGTATGTTTTCTATGATTAGTTAAAAAAGTGTGTATTGTCATTTTTTAGGTCTATGGAGTGTTGATATAACGTCTTTTTAAATCATTAGTCTCTCCAATATTTATCACATTGGTTGCAGGGTATTTTAAAATTCCTATATTATTTTCAGGTTGATTAAATGTGGTCTAAATATATTTTTTAATGTATTGAGTTTGATTTTATTGTTATTATTTAGGGCTTTTATACCTGTACCCAATCATTTGAACTCTGTGCCCAGAGTCCAGAACTTGAATCCAGTGACTCTGCCCGATTTTGGGGACCCTGACTCAAACCCAGACAAATTTAAATTAGTCCAGCAATAAGTAACATGAATTTTTTTTTATAATTTCTATTCCTGCCATTATGTTAAAAATGTACTTGCATACTTTCAAAAATTTAGAATGCAGCAGAATCAACAAGGGCAATATCATGTGCAACTAACTTAACTTGTGAAACGATCTTATTCTACTATTTCTTCAGGAACTGGTCTGTGTAAGATCATTTTTCAGGGAGGGAGGAGTGGGAGGGGGGGAATGGATTGTAGGCTGCCACCTGACTTTAAGTGGCACTAATTCCCTAAACAACGGATTAACCAATAAAGATTGATTCTCAGAGAGGATAAAGAACCTCACTTCTGTAACAAATCATTAGTCATTAATTGAAGTATTTTACACTATGGAAAATAATCTTAAAATGGCAACTTTTCAAAATATAATTTAAAAAAATTGCAGTTTTCTTGGAAGATGGTTTTGCATGAAAAAAAAAAAAAAAAAAAAGTTGCATCTCTACCTGCAATGATAACAAACTGAATGAAAGTTAGGAAGTGATAAAACAAGGGTTTACATCCGGGTTTTGTTGGATATTTCAGCAGTGCAGTAAGATAGGAATTGGAAATATTTTTGTAGTTATTGGGAATGAGAAATTTTTTTATTTTTTTTTTAATGATATTTTGGGGAGTATGGACTGTCGAAGGTTTTGAAATCAAAGACTGTGAGTATGGTTTGTTGTGATCATTTATGTTTTGAGAGATTATGAGTGGAGGTGTATAAGTGGTAGTATTTTAGGGTGAATGAGATTTCCTAAAAGTTACGAAGTGTGAATAGGAGGGAGATTAGCATGTAGAAATATAGTTTGCTTGTGTATTATTGTTGCTTTCTCTCATGTTGAGGGTATGAGGATTAATTCCCCTGATTTACTGTATATTTCAGTTAGGTAGGTGATAGCTATAGATTCGTGTTTAATTAGATGTTTGAAATGGTATCTGGACATATGGTTGTAGAGTTTTTGAGTGATTTGATTCCTAGTATTGGTGTTGTGGGTGGTAAAGGTGAGGGGTTGGATTATGTACAGGTTGGTTTTATCTTAAATGTATTGTGATTTTCCAATTGCTGTAAAGTCGTGACTTGAACAAGATGCTACAAGAATCTTGAGAGATTACATTTCTGGGCTTGATTTAATTTTTTATAATTTGTAATGTTCTTTAGGTGTCTGTTGGTCGAATGATTTATGTATTATTTTGGTTAAAGTATTGAAGGTTGAGTTAAGAGATATGGTGCTTGCTATTTTGTTCTGTATCGTGGGATTTATGTACTGTATGAAATATATTCAATTTAACAGTTCAATTTTTTATAGCTTGTGTGCATGTCTGAGTGTATATTTTTTCCTATTGCCATCTTGGTTGTGTTGTAAAGAGATTATAATGGGGATGTGATCAGATGTTATAGCAGCAAATATAAATAACAATAAATTAATTAATAATAAAAATAATAATACTTATTATTATTATTATGAATACCTGCCAAATTATTTTGAATTTCTGCATTCAAAACGTTAATGTTATCTTCTTTTTCAGCTGAGAGTTTCAAAGTTTCTCCAAATGGCACAGAAGGATTTATATCACATTCCACACCTTTAAGATACATGAGAGCACTGTATTGGAAATAAAAACTTCAAAGTAATTTAAATCCATTTAAACATTTTTGAAATCAAATTTTAAAACATTAAAAAAAAATTTTTCCCCTGAAACTATGACTGACTGTCTTTAATCAGCTAAAGATTTGGGCATTTGAATCTGATTTATTTTAATAATTATCATGACCACTCTCGACAGTTTTTTAAGTGAATATATATATATATATATATATATATATATATATATATATATATATATATATATATATATATATATATATATATATATATATATATATATATATATATATATATATATATATATATATATATATTGTAAAATTGGGCAACTAAACCCTATTGTTATTTAGTGTTTCTTGTTAAGAGTTTAGTGCCAATTACAGAATAAAAATAAGTGATTCAAACAAATTCCAAATCTAGTGAGTTCAATAAAAGAGGTTTGATTTATAATATTTAATATAAAGAAAAGTTATTTACAAAGTATATTACAATAATGGTAAGCGTGACAAGCTATGTTAAAGGCATTGGTTAATTTTAACAGTATTAGTTATTATATTTAAAGGGACACATTTAGTTCAAGGGGAGGGTTAAATTCTTAGGTTAATGACTATTTTAAATATTCTAGTATCTGAAAGGGTAACTCTACCTCTTATAGTAAGGCTGAGATATCTACTCTAATATCTCCTTAAAGATATAGTCGAAATAAATTTCTCGATAGAGAGTCGATCTACTCTCCTTTATATCTTCTCCTTATTAGCTTCTTTGCTATTTTAGAACTATAAAGTCAGTTTCTCTACTGACCGATGACTTGCTCTAATCATCTTATAGTCTACTCAATAGTCAATCTAGAGAGTATAGAGAATTCATCCATTCTCTATTTAGAGAGTCTATCTTCTTTCTATATATATATATATATATATATATATATATATATATATATATATATATATATATATATATATATATATATATATATATATATATATATATATATATATATATATATATATATATATATATATATATATATATATATATATATATATATATATATATATATATATATATATATATATATATATATATATATATATATATATATATATATATTATATTATATATATATATATATATTAATAAAAAAAAAAAAAATTAAAAAATAAAATTGAAAAAATAAATAAATTCATACATTTTTGTATTAGAAAAATGGTTACTTACCTATGGTATTGATAAAGGGCTTTTTTAAAATTTTGAGATTTAAAAAATTCATTTCCTTTTAGTTTTAGTTCTTTAGCTTTTTCAAATTTACTTTCAATAGCCTCTTCTTTACTAGCTTCTCTCACTTTATCCATATTCATAAAATCCTATTATATTCTGTGGGTATATTTTAAATAAATACTAAGGGTAGTTTGGTTTAAACCATCATGGTTTTTATTGTTCAAACCAACTAAAACAAACAATGATTTTTTCTTTTAGCAAAAGTAAAATGAAAAGTAGCTTAGAGCAAAATATATAGATTTCACATTGTATATATATATATATATATATATATATATATATATATATATATATATATATATATATATATATATATATATATATATATATATATATATATATATATATATTAGGGATGGAATGAAGTATCGGTATCAGTATTGGTATTGAACCTTCAGGTATCGGTAAACAATGACTGATAATGATAACATTTTTTAACTATGAAGATTAAAAATTTTATATATATATATATATATATTCTCCCTGAAAGGGTTTTTAACCTCTCAGTAAGATCAGCATATTTCACCATCTGCTCTTAAAAGTCCCCTCCAAGAGTGCTCTAAAAGATCTTGTTTTTTGGCTCTTTGGTTTCTTCAGTCCTTGAGTTTTATTTAAACTCTCAGGGAGGGTTTTCACCCTTTCTCTGGGACTGGCATCTTCTCCATCTATCATCCAAACACTTTCTCAAAGAGTTCTCTAGAAGATCATGCTTCTCTGAGCTGTGGCTTCCCATGCTGGTCCCGGAGTTGTTGCAAGCAGTAAGTAATAATTATTGGGCTAGTTTTGTCACTCATATATATATATATATATATATATATATATATATATATATATATATATATATATATATATATATATATATATATATATATATATATATTGTGAGAATGTGCCATTCTAACGTTCTTATTCTTTTCTTCCCAATAGTTATTGGTGAAGAAAGAAACTGATGATCGACCACGAAAATAAGAAGAGGGATTCTGACTACAAAATATTAACAGATAATTATTTTACATTTTTGTAGCTTGTTTTTCTAATTTTTATTTTCTTCACTAGGTAACTATCTTTATAACTTAATTAAATTTTAATACAAAATTAACTACTTTATAACAGAATATTCTAATACAAAAATAACTATTTGAAAAAGAAATAAAATAAGGTAAAATTTTATACGTGAGTCAACACGTGAGTCAACACAAAATTTTTTGTTTATTTATAATAAAATTTATCAAAATATATTATAAATGAAATTTTTCTGATTTTTAGTTTCAACTTTGGAGTTTATTTTCAACTCTGGACTACTAAAATCATCAGTCAACTTCCTAGTTCTCCTTCTTTTATTGAATTGACGACGGGTGTCTTCTTAATTGACAGTCATTAAGAAACCAACATACCCGTCAGTTCTCTACAACCTAACACCCTTTTTCTGTGTTGCTCTTCGTCAACAGACCTTTCTTTATTGTTCTGCTCGAACTCTGATAACGTCATTATTCCTTGTTATTATACCTTTTCCATCTTTCAACTATTAAACAATTTTGCTTTTTCTTGTTTTTTAATGACCTCCAACTTTTGTCGTTGAATTTATATTAAATTTGCCGAAGCTGTTCCTTTTATTGATCCGCACTGCCCTAGCAGAGGTCCTGAGGGCTTCTGTTCGTAACAAAAAATTCAGATTGCACCTTCAACTTCAAACTCCTTCAACGCCTCCATCCATCAAGAGGACTGAGTAACCACATTGATCATCTTCAAGAAAATCATCAACTCACCTTTGGATTCAACACTAAACGTGAGTTTTACCACAACTATTATTATTTTTGTTTTCTATTGTGGGATTATCACAGGGAAGTCTTACAATATATATATATATATATATATATATATATATATATATATATATATATATATATATATATATATATATATATATATATATATTCTGGTAGACAAAGGCCAGAACCCTACAAAATTCCATCAGGGTTAAGGAAATACCAGAAACCTGGTTAAATTCCACCAAAGTTGGAGGGAAGTCTGAATCATAGTTAATGGCAAACATGTCCCGATTAGAGTTGTTAAAAAACGTGTTTTTTTAAAACTTTTTTTTATAGTTTTTTTTGTTTTTTATTGTTTTTTATTCGTTTTTTTTTTTTTTTAAATTTCTTTAAATTTTATCATACTATTCTACTAAATACTAATTATTTACCTTGTTTATTATCAGAAACAGGTGTTACAGGATAATAATTAATTATATATTAAGTTATATATATATGCATTAAATAGAGTAAAATTTGAAATAAATTTGAAAATATTTTTGACAATGGCTGGAAGAAAACAAACACCTGTCCATTCTTTATTTTCCATTAAGGAAAATCATTCATATAAAGGTAAAAGAGCACTCTGCAGATTGTGCTTCACTGAGGTAGCCAATAATGGATTAAGGAAAGAACAACATATACTGAATTGGAAAAAATGCAGTGATGACATAAAGATGAAATACTTGGGAAATAAGAAAGAGAGTAGGAGTACAGCAAAATCAAGAAAAAGGAAGCAAGTAAAGAAATGCAAATGCTAACAAAGCAGAAAAGAAAGAGCATAAATAAGTCTTCAGTTGACACTGTTCCTATCGTTGATATATCTGATTGTGTTCAAATTGTTCAATGTGAAGACAATAAAGGTCATGAAGAAGAAATCTAGCAACAATGCTGATCTGATATATATATATATATATATATATATATATATATATATATATATATATATATATATATATATATATATATATATATATATATATATATATATATATGGTCTATTTACCCTTAAACAGGATCAAAATCACACACAGCCAAGTACAAGTGCGAAGAAATTTCAAAAGTAATTGAGGAAATTGGTTCAAGAAAAGTCATTGCTCTATGCACAGATAATGCTTCCAATATGAAAAAAGCATGGGATCTCTTGCAAGAGAAATACCCAGCATTAGAGTGTTATGGCTGCTTAGCGCATGGATTAAATTTAATTTTTGCAGACTGTCTAAAAATTGCCACTATAGACCAATTTATAACAGAGCGTAAGACGATGATAAAAATGATTAAACACTCACATCTTCTGCTAGCAAAGTTTAAGGAAAAACAAGGAGAAAAAAGAACTTCAACAACTCTGAAGCTTCCTGTAAAGACCAGGTAAATATTGGTTTTATTACATATGAAATAATGAATATTGAATGTCAATTTGATTTTACAGTTATTGTAATAGACTTACAAAGTTATAACATTCATAGTTCTCACTTCTTAATGTTTTGCTCTTGCATGCTTAATTTATATAAAACTCTTCACTTTTCAATAGCAATGCTTCTTGCCTTTCCAGATGGGGGTCATATGTAGAGTGCCTTGAACAGCCTCCTGTTAAACAGGCATTAAGATTATTGGCTATTGATGACCCATTAGTTACCAAAGTTTTGACCAAACCTAGGGCAACAAAGCTCTTAAATGAAGTTTTTTGTGAGAAGGTAGAAGGCCTCCAGCGCTTATTCTTGCCAATCGCCAAGACCATAAAGACTGTGGAAGGAGATGAGCCTCATTTGTCATCAGTAAATCAATTCTTAAATAGTATACTTGAAGAAGTTGAAAGTACATCAATAGTGACCCCTCTTTTCAAGAAAGAAGAGGCAGATTTTGTGGATATTGTAAAGAAGAGAAGGTCATTCTGCATAAGCAATATACACTTGGCAGCAAACTTGCTTGACCCTCGATACAGAGGAAAAGATGTTACCAACAGCAAATGTAAGCATTCTGTAATTTCTATTCAAGCACATACCACCACATATCAACCTTTTTCATACAATTTTTAATTATTTTTTAAAAATTTTCATTATATATATATATATATATATATATATATATATATATATATATATATATATATATATATATATATATATATATATATATATATATATATATATATACTTTATAAAAAAAAATTGCATATAAATACAATACAATGTACAAGCAAATTAAAACAACATTTCATAATTTTTCTTCAGGTTCAAGCATTTCAGAAGGTCTACAATTTGAGCAGGGAAATGCTAGATGTGGATGAAAATAAGGTAATGGCAGAATTGGCAAATTTTTTCCAGTCAGAGGGACTTCTTCAGTATGGAATATCTCTAGGCTCACTTTCCAACAATGTTTAATCTACAGCATGGTGGGTTGGTTTATGCAAGCATTGTGAGATA
Organism: Armadillidium nasatum; assembly: GCA_009176605.1. NCBI lineage: Eukaryota > Metazoa > Arthropoda > Malacostraca > Isopoda > Armadillidiidae > Armadillidium > Armadillidium nasatum. The sequence goes on along the minus strand of SEYY01018892.1, from coordinate 15,290 downwards.
TCAAAAGTAGCCTCCCGAATTCTAGACCTTCCTGCTACTTCAGCTGCATGTGAGAGAAGTTTCTCAGCACATGCAAATATCCATTCAAAAAAAAGAAACAGGCTCACAAATGAACATGCAGAAAAACTATTATTTGTAAGTCATAACCTGAAATTGACAGAGACGGAGCAACCAGAGTTTTCCGGTAACTGTTCTCAAATTAATGTAGAAGTTGGTAGTGGTCAAACTAGTAATCAAATTCATCACACTGAAACCACATACACTATCAGGTTTCTCTGTAAGGACATTGAAGTCTGGTAAAACCAAATCTAAAGACACCTCTGTCCATAGCTTTGAGTCAGAGTCTGACTACTCCTCTTCCTCAAATATACCATATGAGGATGAGGAATCAGATTTATCAGTAGAGGCCATGATTGGAAATAGGTCTGAGGATTCAGATGCAGAAGCAGTAGAACAGGAATTTAATGAGGCCCTTGATGGTTCTTTAGAAATTTAGTAACTTTAGTTGGGCCTTAACATACTAGTTACTAACTTGTTACAATATTCTTTATTTTTGTAAGTAAATAGGCTATACATTGTAGTCATATGACTCATTTCTCATATGATCATTTTTCATTTCATGTAAATCCTTCAGTTTTTACTCCTGGTAAGGTAAGGAGTGTAATATTGAATAAACTTGGCATATTTTTTTTTTTATTTTTTTCATTTTTATTTCTAATGTAGCTATGGTACTTATTTTTACAGTATAATTTAGAGGTAAATACTGTTTACAATTCTTTATTAGTTAAGAAATTTGATAAATAAAGAAAAATAACATTTAAAACAAAAAAAAAAAACAAAAAAAAAAAACAGGAAAAAAAAAAAAAAAAAAAAAAATCATTTTTTTAAAAAAAAAAAAAACATGTTTTTTTAAAATAAAAAACCAGTCATTTTTTATTCACTTACATCTCGCATTTTAAAGTGTGCAAGTCAAAGGAAATTGGGGAAAATAGATAAAGGGAGTGTGTTACAGATTTTACCAGTTGAATACATGTAAAATTGAGCATACCTGTGAGGACTGTCATTAGAGTTAGACAGAGAAAGGTGGAGACTGTGTATAAAAGAGTGTAGCTCAAATTATTCTCAGTAGTGGTGGTATGTAACAAGAGACATTGAAAACTATCTTATTTTCTCTGCTCCAGATTGAAATACAAGAAAGGTCAGAGGTCAATTGCTTCAAGGACACCATTCTTGTCAATTAACTGCCACTGGGAGTGGCATCTTTCAAATTGGAAGGAGTAATGAAGGGTGGAGTCATTAGCGTATGTGTGGATACGTGATTTAGAAATTGTTAGTAATTGAGAGAAGGTCTTTAATGAAAATAGATAAAGAGTTGTAGTTATGACAGATTCCTTAGGAATGCCACCATTTATAGATTTAAAGAAAGAACTGTGGAAGTCTACAACAACTGCTATAGAATGACTGGAAAGAAAATCCGAGAAGATAAATTCCAAAAGAGGGAAATTTAAAAATCAAAGATTTGTGCAACACTATTTGGAGTCTTTCAATATGTCTATCACAACACCAAAATATTTACTGAAATGCAGAAGAGAATAGGACCAAGAATCAGAGACAAAGGAAAGAAAATCACCAGTAGAGTTTTTTTAATGAGAGCCATGCTGGTGATCAGAGAAAAGATTAGAAGATTTGAGATCTTTCCAACTCTTAACAAGAAACTTTAGAAAGAAGGAAGGTTGAAGAAATGAGATGGTAGCCAAGTGGTTGGAGAGGTCCTCCATTTTTGACACATGCTGAATGAGAAAATGTGTCCAATGAGAAGGGAAGGTTGAGGTAGAAAGACAGAGATGAAATATTTTGCCAAAGCAGGGTGCAAGCTGAAAAAAAAGCACAGAAGGGATACCATCAGTACTGTATGCTTTCTTAATGTAAAGCTAAGAGAGAGAGCAGAAATGGACTTCTTAAGAACAAATTACAATTTTAGACAAATGAGTTGCGGGTGGGGGAGGGTTAAAGGAAGAGGTATAGCTTCAAAATCATCTAAAGGTGAATTAGTGGCAAAAATCTGAGCAAAAAGTTCAATTTTTGAAGAAGGTAAGACCACAATTTTATGGAAGAAAATACTAGTGGAAGAGGAAGAGGCTAAGTTTGGGTTGACAATTTTTGCCAACTGTGTGAAAGAGAGGAAAAGGAGTCAGAAAAATTATTGCATTTTGTATTGAGAAAAGTTTTTGGTGTTACAAACAACAAGAACAGATTTTACATATAATTTCAGGAGGAAATATATATTGCATGATTTTCTGAAGTTTGAAAACAATGGTTTTCAAACTTCAGCATCCCTGCAGCAAATAGCATAAGAAAAAATGAGAGTTAAATCAAGGTTTGTAAAGCTTAGTAGAAGGGAAAGATTATAGAATGAAATCTCCATGCCACAGTGAATTACCTCAGTAATGAGCTCTGCCCAAGAATAGAGACCCCTTCCTCAGAAGTGATAAACATTTCACAGGAAATCAAAGAAGTCCATCCAGCTTGGGACTGAAATGTCACAAACGTTTCCTCGAAATACGTGGGAGTCTTTCTTTCGGAAGACTTGAAAAGATAGAAGAGGATACAGAGATAAGAAAGTGATCAGAAGAACCCAGAGGAAGATAAAAGTTTGACATTATAATGAGAAGGATTAGGAGTTTAAAAAAAGGTCTAGAATGTTGGGTTTATCTCAGGGTTTGGCAAAAACCTGGGTTTTTGGTTTCTTTGTATATTTTTACCAGATAACATTTTTGATGTAGAACAAAATCAATTCTGCTGATGTAAACAGAAGTGTAAGATAAAAGTTCCAAATTTAAAAACTAGCTATATATGAAAGAAAATGCAAAGTTTTGAAATAAATTTCATCATTTGTGGCTAGAACAACAAATGAACAAATGAAGAGTTGGATTTGCAAGTCACACATTTTTCTCTGCAAATATTCCCTTCAATATGTAAGAAAATCAGGAATTTATAAAAAATAATAAAGAAACTGTGACCTGGATATAAGCCACCTAATAGAAAAAAATTTTCTTCTGATCTTTTAGGAAGGATTGATGATGATGTTATTAATTCCATGAAAATTATCTTGATGATGATTGCGATGTTACTCTTATACAAGATGGTTAGAGTACAGTTGGCAATGACCCAATAATCAATAACAGCATCCATAATGAAAGCAAACCTTATCTGGAAGTCACGCAAAAACTGCATAATAATGTGCTCAAGCTGCCAAAGATGCAATAAAAAAGGCAAAAGAAGCATACAATAAAGATGTAAGTACTTTAAAGTTTAAAATAGTTATTTTTAGTAAACGTGTGTGTGACCTGTTATTATAAACCAGATGAACTATCTATAAATTTTATAAAGCTGATAATGCCTGATATTGACACTAGTCACTAGAAGACATAAGTAGATAGAAATAGATAATAAGGTATTAAACTATGAGTAATATTATATTTAGTTTTTTGCATTATGCACTTATAATGAAAATAAAATGATAAAGATGAGAGAAACTGTGCAGAGAGAATACCCCAAGCTGATAACATATGGATATTCAGCCTATTTTTTAAATTGTTGAAAAGGATGTCTTTCCTAAATCAATAGTAAAGAACATTGTGGAAATTCAAAATTATTTTAAGAATCATCACTTTTCACATGGAAGTACTAAATTTTCTATATGTATTGAATTAACCCACTGTTAATTTCTTATGAATTAAATATGCTGATAGTTATAAACTTATAATGCTCTCAAATTTAACAACCTAGTCACTAACTTGTTGAAGACTCTAAATAGTAGTTAAATTAGTATTGTTATTGTTATTATTTGTTTGGACTGAGACAGTCTCGATAGGCCCTTGTGGCTTCTAACTGTCTCTATTTTCCTATGTTCCTAAATAAAAATTATGAGGGCTTGTAGTAACTAATTTCCCTTTGCTTTTCTTACTAAACATACAAAATCTAATTTGCTACTTTTTATTTCATGCTTTTACACATTATACATATAAAGATAGCAATATTTACTTTAACTTAGGTAAGGTTGATGCCACAGCTACCCAACGATACTTGCAGGAATTCTCAATTAGACACCCTAAAGACATACTGTCAAACCACTCTCTGTATACTGATATTAAAGGATAGCAGATGAATTCAATTGATACCCTAAGATCATGTTATATATATATATATATATATATATATATATATATATATATATATATATATATATATATATATATATATATATATATATATATATATATATATATATATATATATATATATATATATATATATATATATATATATATATATATATATATATATATATAATTATAAGCATATGCTATATGCTAATTCTTATTATATTTTCAGAATTGTATCCATGAGATTAACCATGGACTAATGCAGAAAAGAAATCGAGAGTTATAGACAGATAAGATATCTTTTACGTTTTCTTGTTGTAGATAATTTCTAACCCTTTTTCATTTTTTTTAGGTGTTGTATAAAAATTCAGCAAAATCAACTTTCAATTTAACAATTTCAATTTTGAAATTCAATATAGAATCTTTAACATCTTTAACAATATTGACTCTAATAAACAAAAAGTGACTTATACAAATACCAATTACATTATTTAACTTTTTCATCACCTGTGTATCTCCAAACAACGCAACGGAATACACGTATGAATTTTATAATTGTAATGCATGTGTAAAAATTTAACGTAAATAAAATTTATTCAAATTAAAAAAAAAAAAAAAATACAAATGAAATTTATTCTTATAAAATTTTATCTTTATAGTCCCGAGTCTGGGAACTACGTGCATCATCTATTCGTCAACGTTCTACGAGTTAACCCAATCTTCAAATTCCATAAGGTTTAAGTTTAGAATAAAAACCGCGCCCGTCTTTTGTATAATTCCGGTCTGTTAAGTTCTTTCAACATCATTTATTCGTTCTGATTTTCCGTTCTCAAACTGGAGATTTGTCAAATTACCAATTATCTTTGACATCTGTATATCAACAATTTCTTGTTGACAAATAAACAGATTTTTAATTACACTTTTCTTTGACCTCATTGCAATAATTTCACTACAACCGTTCCTTTCTGTGATCGAATGGTATTCTCCATGTATCTGAAAATCGCTGATCGTAAATGTCATACTGCAACGTCAATGTCATCTTCAACTACTAGTATCATCATCGCCTTCGTCCACTGATTATAAACTCACCAGTGGAATCAACAACAACCGTGAGTGTTACTATAACTTTACCTTTATTCAAATTTAGATTTTTTCTGTTGGTGGTATAAAGTTGCGTTATATTCCTAACATATATATATATATATATATATATATATATATATATATATATATATATATATATATATATATATATATATATATATATATATATATATATATATATATATATATATATATATATATATATATATATATACTCTGGTGGAAAAAGGTCAGAGCTCTACCAATTTTAATCAGAGTTGGAGAATTACTGGAAACCTGGTCGTTACAGGCTGATATATATACTTTGATACACAACATTTGAAAATGTGCAAGTCAAAGGAAGTAGGGAAAACAGATAAAGAGAAAATGTTCCAGATTTTATCAGTTGAGTACACGTAAGACTGAGCATAGCAATTAAATCTAGGGTAAGGAGTTGGAACAAAGGATGAGACTGTTAAGAAAGATATATAAAGCATGCCCTATTCAATGGAGATTTGTGATGAGAGTGCAGAAGAGCAGTGTTTATTGTAATAAAGATATTATAGAGAGTACGAACTGACGAGGGCCCCAGCCATGACCCCGTCAAACCCCAGCCCCGGCTAAAAATCAGGGAAAACTGAGGTTTGCCTGCCAGGGTTAAAATGGCAAATTATACTTAAGGGGACAGTCCAATTCCAAAAAAAAAATTAATTTTCAGCTGATTCTCCTGAAATTTTCAGAGTAAATAGATTTTTTTCCTGCAATGAAAAGTCTATTTCTAGTGTTTTTTGAGACAATAAGTTTTTTATTTATTTATTTTTTTTTTATTGGAAATTTGACCCTTTTTCAAACGAATGGTGGGGCCAAACCACTTTTTGGAATGACCTGAAATTTGGACTGTATATTCAGAATTCTATGGGCTACAATAGCTTCTAATAGACTTTTGTTCCCAGAGTTATAGAAAAAATTTTATAAGCCAAAAACTGACCAACTATCAAAAAAAAAAAAAAAAAAAAATTTTTTTTTTTAAATCCACCTTTTTGGACAAAAATAATAATAATAAAACAATACAACTATAACATTTCTTATTTTTGGTGGGTGTATAGAAGGATGTAGCTACAAATTCCTCTCTAAACTTTCTTTATTCAATGCAATTCTTTGGTTTCGAGATATAGCCTTCAAAAAGGTCCATTTTTGACCAAACTTCAAAAATTCCCAAAGTTTGAGAGGCTATATCTTGCTTCAAACAAATAACATTTAATAATGCACTAAATAAACGTTGTTGCCCTGTCCCTCCTCTAAACAATATCCACAAATAAAAAAAAAATAGGTAGCGTTTTTTTTTTTTTTTATAATAATTTTTTCCTCCAGAAGGGTACGATTTTTGCCAATCTTTTTTCAAGTGCTTATAACTTTTTTGTAGATGTGATTTCAAAAATCTGTTCCTACCTATGCAAGAAATTGGGGCTAAGATTAGGTTATTCAGTTAAATTTTCAACTCATGTGGACCAGTGGTTTGACCCAGCTATTCATTTTTTTTCAACTTTGGGTCCAAATAACTTTCAAACCATTATAGACTCAAAAAAAATACTCAAAATCAGCTCAGAACTTCGGGAAAAAATGCATATACCCTGAAAATTTCAGCTCAACCAGTCAAATAAAAAAAAAAATTCAAACAAAATATAAGAAAATTAAGATTTTTCCTTGTTTTTTCAATATTTTCTTTTCCTTTTGACCGCTCCTTTTCTGCTTGTGAATGTTCTTCTTTGCGTTTTGATTTTAGATGCGCCATAAAGATTTGGTTTAAAATTTTTTATTTGTGGCACCCAGAGGTTCTCTTCTAATTTTCTAACTGCAGATGTTACATTTTGCTATTTCAATACTATTGAATGACCATAAAGGAAAGGAAATCAGAGAGGATAGATTCTGAATGATGAAAGTTTAGTAATTAAAAATTTCTGAAACACTCTATCAAAGGCTTCCAATATGACCAGCACAAGAGCAAAAAATTTACTGAAATAGGAACATAGGAAAATAGAGACAGTTAGAAGACACAAGGGCCTATCGAGACTGTCCCAGTCCAAACAAATAATAACAATAACAATACTAATACATGCACAAAAGATTAGGTCTATCCCAACCCTAGTTATCAGTTCATTCCTGCAAAGATAAAAGTAAAATTAAGCCCAATTATACATGCAATATTCAATAAACTATCACCCTCTACAAAAAAACTGCCATTAGGCTTAGTCATAGGTTGATCTGTTGATCTAAAAATTTATATATACCCACCAATTTGGCTTAGTTAAGTTATATAATACCTAAACTATCCATATATCTATCTAGCCCCCTTTTAAATTTGACAAGAGAATCACAGTCAACAATCTCTTGTGGCAAGTCATTCCAAAAATTAACAACTCTATAACTGAAAGAGTATTTTCTTAGATTGAGATGGCATGCCTTTTTAATTTTCTTATCATGTCCTGTAGTTACTCTTCCATGGTCCACCATGAAGTATTTTTCAATCTCTATATTACTGTCAGATGCAATATATATTTTGTAAACTTGTATCATATCCCCTCTGAGAAATCTCCTTTCAACCGAGAACATTCCTAACTCCTTCAACCTCTCTTCATAGCTCTTATTTTCAAAGCCAGGAATCATCCTTGTTGCTCGACATTGTACTCTCTCCAGCATATCTATGTCTTTTCTTAAATGAGGAGCCCAAACCTGTGCACAAAAAAAAAAATGGTGAATAGTGAAGGACAAAGAGTCATAGAGAAGGGAAAGAAGATCACCAGTAGAGCGTTTTTTACAATAAACCATCCTGGCAATCAGAGCAAAGATTAGAAGATTTGAGTTTCTAAATCTTCCTGGAAAGGACAGGTTAAATGGGCTGGCTATGATGAGTGTACACAGAAAATTTTGTTTGACCATTATGATTACTTTTTTTCAAACAGTTAATAAATTTGCCATGAACCCAAGAAAATTGCTTTTTTAATAATATCAATTATATGCAACTGTTCCATACTCTGAATTTTTTGTCATTTCATATTGTGTTTGATATTCTATAAGTATATATATATAGTATTAATAAAAAAAAATTAAGTATGTTGGTATATTATTTATCATGATGGTGGAAATATAAATATAAATGATATTACATAGGGCAAGACATAGTGACAAACAGCTGTTCTTACCTAGGCCTTTATTTACAAGTAAAACACATAGTACAGTTCATGTTACAATACACGAGATAGAATTGATTGAATGAGACAACAAGATTTATCATATGTGTAGTCTACTTATTGGAATATAGTCTTTACTGAATCACAACAAAGAAAATATTCGTACAGTAATAATAGTACATATACTTAGGTTAACTCTAACACTCCCATAATCTAAAGTATACTTCTAATGTTTACAAATTATAACAATCTACTTTTTAATACAGGTTTAGTAAATATATCAAATACATTATCTTCAGACTTTACATGCTTCAAGTCTACAATACCATTTTGAATCATTCCTAATAAAATGATATCTAATATCTATATGTTTAGACCTGTGATGGTTTACAAGATTTTTTAGCCAATGAAATACCTTGATTATCAACATACAAATTAACAATTTCTCTGTACAACTTACCATCTGTCAACAAATTTGAATCACAATACTTAAGTTTATTAACACTAAGATCACTTGGAATTACATTATGACTACAATTACTCTTTTTAAATTCATTCAATATATATATATATTTTGATTGCTTCATGCTAATACAGTTATTAATACCGTACCTAAAACATAGATACCTGACTCAAATCTTTCATTTTCAATTTGGCAGTATTATTTTAATATCATTTGAAATAATAAATAATATTTCTGGTACTAATTACTATATCATCTACCCAAATTATTAATACAAATTTTACATTCTTCATTGAACTTGGTGAATACAAATGTATTAACTACTGATTTTACAAGATACTGAAACATGAAAAAAAGAATCTATCAAGTTATACCAACTTCTGCCACTTTGTTTTAATCCATATGATTTAATTTACAAACTAACCTATTACCAATTAGCTTCTTCATAAGATTTTGGGATGCAAGTTATTCTGCAATAATAACCCATAGAATTTTTTTTTTTTTATTACAGAACGCCACCACTCACGGGCAGAGCCCTTTTCAAGGAGGGGGCACACACGCACATGCACAAAGCTCAATCAAACACACACACACACACACCTAACGCACAGCCCTCAGGTGGGCGCAGACGGAAGCCTTGAAGAGTGGAAGATTAAATACAGGAGGAAAAATAAATGATGGTAGAGAGTTCCACAGAATAGAAGTGGCTGGAAAGAAGGAGATACCACAACGAGCTAGCCTAGGATTTCCTACGTCCACACAAAATTGGTGCGAAAGCAGGGCACCCCTTGTGCAACGAGGACGACGCAACGGTGGAGGAATGCGAGAGGCCAATTCCCTCGAGCACCTGCCATTGTAGTACCTGTAGAAAAGAGATAGCGCGCCAACGTCACGTCGCAGAGACAGAGGGTCAAGTGAGTTTGAAAGTAGGGGACAGTTTATTAATCTCTTAGCTTTTGACTCAACCCTATCCAGAAGAGAGGAGGAGCCGGAGCCCCCCAAATGTGAGAACAGTACTCCATACAAGGACGAATAAGACCCTTATATATTTGGAGTAACTGCTCAGAAGAAAAAAATTCTCGCAATCTGAACAGGACTCCCAGCTTCTTAGAGGCCGCTTTAGCAACCATTGTAATATGTGGTTTCCAAGACAGTTTGTTGTTTATGTTTAGACCAAGAATGTTAATGTTATTTACAGGTGAGACGGGAGAGCCATCGAAGAGGATAGGAAAGTTAGGAGGTGTTTTTGAGAGGGAGATGTGAAGAAGTTGAGTTTTTAAAGAGTTGAATTTTACAAGGTTGCTATGACCCCACCGGGAAATCCCATCTAGATCGGCAAGAATGGAATCGGAAAGTTGAAGACGAGAAGCAAGTCTAGAAGCAAAAGAGGGAGCAGATTTGAAATGAGTAGAAGAATGCAGAGTTGAATCATCAGCATAAGAGTGAACAGAGTTAGAAGTGCAGTGGAGAAGATCGTTAATGAAAAGTAAGAATAAGGTTGGAGATAAAACAGAACCCTGAGGAACACCACAGTTGACAGAAAAGGAGGAAGAGGTCGCTCCATCTACAACTGCCGAAATGGAACGATCTGAGAGAAAACTAGACAAGAGTAAGCAAAGGGAAGGAGGAAACCCAAAGGAAGGGAGCTTAGAGAGCAGTGACGCATGCCATACCCGGTCGAAAGCCTTGGATATGTCAAGCGCCACCACACAAGACTCCCCGAAGTCCCTAAGGGCAGAAGACCATAGATCAGTAAGATAGGAAAGTATGTCACCAGTTGACCTCGAGCGACGAAAGCCATACTGGTGATCAGAGAGAAGAGAATGAGACTCCAAATGATCCAGGAAATGAGAGTTGAGGAGAGTTTCAAAAATTTTAGATAGAACACAAGTGAGAGCTATAGGTCGATAGTTAGAAGGGTCAGAACAGCTACCCTTTTTCGGGATCGGCTGAACAAACGCACGCTTCCAGCATAGAGGAAAAGTATTAGTATTAAGGCATAGAGAGTAGAGCTGAACGAGGACAGGCGCTAACTCGGAAGCACACTCCCTCAGAACACGAGGGGGAATGCCATCCGGGCCACTGGCCTTCCTGACATTCATAGATTTCAGGATCCCATGCACCCGATCATGAGTAATTATAGGTAGAGGCATGGGACACCTGAGAGGAGAAGGAGTAGGAGGAGGGATGCCAGAATCGAGCAGGGTGGAATTAGATGAAAAAAGGAGGCCGAAGAGATTAGCCTTTTCAGAAGGAGTATTAGCTACAGAACCATCAGAGCGAATAAGAGGAGGAAAGGCAGATTTACAGAAGTTGTTAGAGATATTTTTGACAAGAGGCCAGAAATTTTTATCAGTAGGAGAGCCATGGAGGTCAGCGCACTTCCTTTTAATGAAAGTACGCTTGGTCCGTCGAAGAACATCCCTGCAACGATTCCGGGCTGAATGAAAATTAGCAAGAGTGATAGGAGAAGGAGAGTTTTTTACCACTCACGATAAGCAATGTCTCTCTCCCGGAGGGCAAGAGAACAATTGCCATCGAACCATGGATTTTGAGGAGAAAAAGATTTAGTTGAAGATGGAATGAATCTGCCCATCCCTTCAAGGATTACTGCCCCTACCTTTTCAGCAGAGACAGAAGCGTCCCCCGAGACAAAGCAAGATTCACTCCAATGATAGTTAGCAAAGAAGCGGCGCATTGCCCCCAATTAGCCCGATTAAAGTGCCAGAAAGTACGTTTAGGGCATGGTGGAGCTGTTGGAGAGAAAGCATTATAATTAAGAGCTATAAGATTATGGTCAGAGTTACCAATAGGAGGGAAAATGGTGTATTTATAACTAGAAGGAGTAGTGGTGAAGCATAAATCAAGTGTATTCAAGAATTGGTTAGGACACGATCTGGAATGTGTGTGGGTTCCCTAATCAACTGCTCCAGATCGTTAAGAATGCTGAATGATTTGGCCTCCCTCCCACCTGTATCAGTATGAGAGGAACCCAACCACTCAGTGTGGTGTACGTTGAAATCCCCTAAATAGAGGACTTCAGCATTTGGATGAGAAGAAGTGACAGTCTCGTGAGTAGTAGTAAGATATTGAAAAAAAACTGGAAAATCTGTTCCATTAGGGGAGCAGTAGCAGAAACACAAGATAATAGTAGTAGTAGGAAGACAGATTTTTAGCCATAAAACATCGAAATTAGGAGATTCTAGATTTACGAGACGTGTCACAGGAGTGTTAATGTTAATATAGGCACAGACTCCACCATTTAGTCGGAAATTGTGAAAAAAGTTATAGTCAGAGACATTAAGATTACTAGAGAAGGAATCCCTGTCCAGCTGGGTCTCAGACAGAAGCAATAGGTTAGGACGAGAGGAAGAGAGGTGGTGTTCAACAGACGCTAAATTAGATCGAAGGCCACGGACGTTAGCAAAGGTAATAGAAAGCCCCCGCCTACGCCCAACCCCACGAACACACAGATTAGACAAAAAAAAAAAAAAAAAAAAAAAGACACACACAATCACGGACACACGCACGAACGCACGCACGCACACACACACAACGCACACACGCACTCACGCAAGCACACAGTATCGTAAACTAACATTAAAAACAAAATAACCAATATTAAAGTTATTAAAACTATCAAAAAAATCAATAATTAAAAACAATAAAGCTATAATTATCAAAAGAAATTGTAAAGTAACTAGCTAAGGAAATTCAGTTAAAAGACCGAAGAAAATATATAGCAAATTTAAAATGGTAAAAGTTTACTAGCTTAAAACAATACTTATCTTAAAATGACGATCTTCGCAGACAACAGAAAATAACCTACAATTAATTTAAAACACCAAGAGATTAAAACACTAAGAGATTAAAACACTAAAAGATTAAAACACTATGCACTTAAAGAAAAGTTATAAACACAACACACACTTAAGATTATATAAAAAAAAAAAAATAAACACAAACACACACACCAGCATTGGAGCTCTAACAAGCACAACCTTACACTAAGAGAGTTAAACCATATATTAATTAATTAAGATTAATATATTAATAATTAAGATTTAATAAATTTTCATCCATATCATCATCATAGTTTTCAAGATACTTTGGCTTATTTCTCTGTCTTTTAGGATATCTATTTTCATATTCTTCATTATTAAGTTCTTCTGTATTTTCCTTTTTTTTTTTTTATAAATCCATCTTCTTCTGTCCTTGGTCTTACATATTCGTATTCAAATTCAGGTGTTTCTTCTTCTTATTCAAATTTTTCTGTAAATTTGATATACCTTACTTTCTTGATATTGTCCTGCTCAGGAAAGTATACAAGATATGCTGGAATTTCATTATCATACCCAACAAAAATTTCTTGTTTACTACATACATCTAATTTCTTCTTCTGTCATGAGTATGCATAACAAATTGATCCAAATATAAGCATATTACTTAAATTTGATTTTCTTCCTGTCATTAATTCATGTTTTTCCTGTCCTTAAATAACATCTATTGCGAATTTACGCTGAAGTATTCACTGCATATATCCATGATTTTTTAGGCAATTTAGCTTCCAATAATAAGCATCAAGCTATATTAAAAAATTCTCCATGTACACTCTACTTTACCATTTTGATGTGGAATAAAAGTTGCTGAAAATTCCTGTTTTATACGATTCTTAAGGAGGAGTGATTTGAAGTCTGCATAAATAAATTCTGACCTCAATCTCTTTATAGTCCCATATGGGATAAATCTGCTAGAAATTTTTGTATTGCTGCAATTGTATCAGTTTTACTCTTAAATAAATACACAAAAATTGCTCCAGAATAATCATCCACAAAAGAAATGACATATTTAAAACCATCCCTTGCAACAGGGTCAATAGGACCTGCTAAATCACAATATACTAATGCTAATATACCAGTAATATATCTTTCAGCTTTTGTGTTTCTAATCTGAGGCATTATGCCCAGAGTACAAATACTACAATCAAAATTTTCTTTACTAACAATATTCAATCAAAGTTTTAAAACATCTTCAACATTATAATCACCCATAATTTTATGCCAGTCTTACAAACTATAAGAAACCCGTTTTCTGAATACCAATATTGTTCAGGAAAAAAACTTCCTGTCTTCTTAATATTAAATACTGTACTATCAGGTGCTACTAATTCAGCAAATTTTGGTGTAAAATTTATAGAAACTCTATTCTTGTTTATATGAGGGTACGCATAGAGCATTTTTCAATAAAATATATAAAACTTACCATTAACATCACATATTGATACTTTAGCATTGAAGCATTATTCATCCCGCTACCATTGGCCAATTCAATAAAATGATTTGAGGAGTTAAAAGTTTTCTTCAAAGCTGATAAATTTTGATTTATCACAAATAATATGTTTAGTTGCTCCAGAATTTACCAGTAAACTACTTGGTGTGTGTCCCTCATTACCCGTTTCATTAATTATAAATGCATAAGAATGACTCATCATCATTATCATCCTTTACAATCTTAGCTGAATTATTTTTCCTACAAAAATTTGTATCATGGGTTTGTGAATTACAATTAACACACCATCTTTTAGAGTACAACCTATGTCCTCCTCTTACCCTATAAGCTTGTTTAGTAACCTGATGATTATCGAGTTTCTCTCTCGTATATTCAAATTGCTTATGTCCTACTTTTCCACAAGAAAAATATTTCACATAACCTTTTCCATCTTTTACCTTCATAACATTTTTTTCCGCCTTACTTTTTGTCTCTTGACTCTTTTCTGTTTCTTCAAAACTTCTTAGAGCTACTTTAAATTCACTGAATGTTATGGCTTTCTCTTTCTGAATAATTACCATTAAAAAAGTTCTGTATCCTGAAGGTAGGCCTTTCAAAACCATAGCTATAAGTAAATTGTCACTCACAATCTCACCAGCTGATTTCAAAAATGAAGCTGTTGTCTCTGCCCTTAAAATGTAATCAGTAACATCTTCATCACAGCCTAATTTCAATGAGGTTAGCTCTGTATATAAAGCTAGAACTTTAGGATTACTGCTACCCAAATAGTGGTCATGTAATATTTTCATGGCTTTCTTGCCATCATCCTTAGCATCTCTTATGATTAGGGATAAACTTCTATCATCTAGGACTAACACTAACTCTGCAAAAACTTTTGCATTATCATCGCTATCAATATCAGCAGTAGAATCAGTTATCACATGTAACAAATTTTGCAGCCTTAAATGTTCTAGGAATTTAACTTCCCATAACTTATATTTTTCTACATCGCCATTGAAATAACTCCTGGGCTCATAACCTGTTGGCATGTTATTTGTCATGATGGCGAAAATATAGATGTAAATGATATTACATAGGGCAGGACAAAGACACAAACAACTG
>SEYY01018891.1:12500-17500 GCA_009176605.1 Armadillidium nasatum | reverse complement strand
AAGGTTCAGCCAAAAACAGATCAATTTAGCCCCTCTCAATGTTTTTATTGTCTTTTTATTCAAAATAGAGCTTTTATGAAATGATTTCCATTTTATATAAATATTTATTTCCAGCCTAATAGGAACGAACTTTTGTTCACGACTGTACCTGGATGTTAGTTTTATATTTTAAGGGATAGCTCGAATCCTCATTTTACTTCGAGATTTGGACTCAAGGAAGGTGAGGTCCCTTCTCAAAGTTAGAGCTCATAACAAATGCCTTAACCTGTACTTGGATGTTATTCTTATATTTTAAGGGATAGCTCGAATCCTCACTTTACATCGAGATTTGAACATAAGGAAGATGAGGTCCCTTCTCAAGGAATATTATCTGCATGTGAAGAAGTAGTTGCAGAAAGTAGATTCTTTTTAGGGTTAAAGAAGTCTTTCTTATATATAATAACTAAAGTACAAACTTTTAGATAATATATGCAAAGTAATAGATGAATGATTTTTTAAAATATTTATGCCTCAAACTACACCAAATATGAAAGGAAGTAAAAATTGAAGAAATAAATAAAAATAATTAAATAAATAAATAAAATAAAAGTTAAAATAAAAGTTAATGAAAATGAACAATCTTCTACCCATGCGTTTGTAAAATAGTTTGATATTAAATATATAAGCAAAGTAATTCCAACAAATATTCTCTCACATGTAGCAAACAAAAATTGAAATATTTTCTATCTAAGTCACGTTAGAGAACAATAATTTACGTTTTAATTATTTATATTAAGATTTGAATAGTAATCTGAATTGTGATTTATTTCTTCTTTTCAAAGGTTACCACCTTTCGGTCAGGCTCTTTTCAAAGAGAATACAAAAGAAAAATGAAAGAAAACCAACCCCACACTCAAGTTCGGTTAAAGAACATATCTGTCAAGTCTTTCATACTCAGGCTTTAAAGATAGGAAGATCAAATACAGTAGAAACAAAGATATAAGGAATTTTTTCAGAGCATAGATTGTTGGAAAGAAAGAGTTGTCACATCGAGCAAATTTGGAGTTGCCAAACTCCATTAAAAGTTAGTGTGAAAAATGCAAAACAAGGCACCCTTCAATGGTGGTGTTTTATAGGTGGTCAACACCCTCAATCACCTGCCTTTGTATTTCCTATAGAAGAAAAATTTAATGAGATAATATTACGTAGCAGAAATAGTACATCAGGAGTGTTAGAAAATAAGGGACAGTTTATTAGTTTTTTATCCTTTCATTAAACTCTACCCAAAAGGTGGGTGGAACTACTGGTTTCAATAACGAACAAGACATGTTTAATATTTGGAGAAACTGTTCGGAAGAAATAAAACTTTCTCCGATTGAACAGAAATCGCAGCTTCTGTGAAACTACATTTGCAACCTTTGTGGCAAGAAGTTTCCAAGAAAATATGTTGTTTATGTTCAGACAAAAATATTTATAATCTTCACAAGTGAGACGGATAGAAAAATGTTAGGAGGTTTATTCTGTCTGAGGGATATTTTCACATGTCATATTTTTTAAAGAATTGTAGTTCACTAAATTGAGACTGTCCTACAGGACAATCCAATCTAGATCAAACAGAATTGAATTGTGGTAAAGAAGAGATTAAGGAATCAACTTTGAGTGCAAAAGAGGGAGAAGATTTGATATGAATGCATAAAAGAAGATTTGAAGTCGTTGACATACCTATGATAGGAGTTGAAAGTTCAGCTGGGGAAGGTGGTTTAGCAAAATATAACAATAGTGTAGGGCAGTTGAAGTCGCTTCTTCAAGCAACTGACGAAATGGAGAGAGAAAAACTAAAAATTTCTAAGAAGAGTTCAGAAGAAAATTCTGGATGGAGAACTTATCGAACATATCAAGAACCACCACAAAGGGAAATGGTGGCTACCGCTGTCTACTACTTGTCTCAACAGGTCAGCGAGATTAACTAAGATCACCCAGAATACTGAAGATCCCTCTCCATCTCTACACCACCTTTAGAGATAAGATCACCGAGTTTTCCTAGAACCTTTGCCACAGGACCTCACACCAAGGTCCCTACACAGACATCCCTATAAAGTGTCCTCCACTATATATTATATATATATTATATATATATATATATATATATATATATATATATATATATATATATATATATATATATATATATATATATATAAGGGTATATATAAGAAAATATAGAGGAAAGATTAGGGAAAGATTAGCACCCGTGAAATTTAATTTTCGACAAATGTCATAAAAGCGAACTTGTACTTCAGTCCTTTTACACTTTCTGAATCAAATTTTTCCCATTTCTTCGATTTCAATTTCAATTCTCATCAGTATTATTTCCTCCTTTAGCCTTTTGAAATCCTGCAATCCCCCCATCCCCTTCCCAAGGGTATCCCCTTTTCACTTCTTTCTCTGTTTCCTGATTCGGATTCTCGGAACAATCTAAAGTGCTGACTCTCACACGCATAGATTCATCTCTCTCTCTCTCTCTCTCTCTCTCTCTCTCTCTCTCTCTCTCTCTCTCTCTCTCTCTCTCTCTCTCTCTCTCTCTTCTCTCTCTCTATCTCTCTCTCTCTCTCTCTCTCTCTCTCTCTCTCTCTCTCTCTCTCTCTCTCTCTCTCTCTCTCTCTCTCTCTCTCTCTCTCTCTCTCTCTCTCTCTCTCTCTCTCTCTCTAACACTCTATCACTCTCTCACTTTTTAACCATGATCATTTCGTTCTCTCGAAAGACAAAAGAAAGACTCTCCTCTCAATCATCCTTCAAAATCATGTTCGCAAACACTAGAGATATCGGATTTAATATACTAATACTCATATGAGTATTCTTCCACAGCATATTATATATATATATATATATATATATATATATATATTATATATATATATATATATATTATATATATATATATATATATATATATATATATATATATATATATGTATATCTATATATATATTATAATATATTTTTTTTTTTTTTTTTTTTATGTCTCCACGGTGGGCAAGGCCCAAGGCCTACCAATATCCACCGGAGTTGGGAAGCAATCGGATTCGGGGTCGCTAATTGCCGACGTGACCCGATACACGGCGTTTAAAGTGTGCAAGTCAAAGAAGTTGGAAAACAGATAAAGGAGTGTGTTCCAGACTTTACAGTAGAGACATTAAGATTGAGCATAGCGGTTAAGTCTGGGGCGAGAGTTGGACAGAGAAAGGATCAGACTGTGTAAAAGACGTTCACACGAGCCCTTCTCAGTGGAGGAGGTATGCGACGTGAGAGTCAGAAGAGCAATGTCCGTGAAATAGCGATAGTATAGAGAGAGTGACGCAACAATTCGACGGGAAGAAAGAGATTGGAGAGAGTTAGTAAGAGCAGGAGAGTTGATAAGACGAAAAGCCCTTAGACTCCACCTTTTCAAGATGAGCTGATGTGTGGACCACCCAGATATGTGAGGCGTACTCATACAGGGGCGAAAAACCCCTATACAGAGCAGCAACTGGGTGGTTTGAAAAAACTACGAATGCGCCTAGGAACACCCAACCTCTTAGAAGCTTGTTTAGAGGAGAGAGGAGATATTATTTTTTTAAAGAAAAAAAAAAGAAAAAGAAACACCGAGAATATTGAGAACAGCATGAAGGTTTGAGTTGAGTGTTTTCGAAGAAGATTATAGTTATGTGGAAGATTACGTCGAGTAGAAAGATAGGAGAATTGTGAGTTTTGGGCATTGAAACGACCATGTTTTCTCTGCCCCAATTTGAAATCAGGGAAGATCAGAGGTCAGTTGCTCCAGCAATCCTTCTTGCGTCTAATAACTGCTTTTGGAGGGACGTCTTTCAAATGAAAGAAAATGAAGGGTGAGTCATCGGCATAGGAGTGTATAGGAGACGAAGTAATAGAGAGAAGATCATTGATAAAATTAGAAAAAGAGTTGGAGAAAGGACAGATCCTGAGGAACACCACTATTTATAGATTTTAGGATGAACGGTGGCCTCTACAACAGCTGCTAAGAAAGACCAGAAAGAAATTAGAAAGTCACAGAGAGAAGGATAGATCCGAAAGAGGGAAGTTTGGAAATCAAAGCTTTGTGCCAGACTCTATCGAAAGCTTTCGATATGTCTAGCGCCACAGCGAAAGATTCACCGAAACCCCGAAGAGCGGAGGACCAAGAGTCAGAAAGTAGGGAAAGAAGATCACCAGTAGAACGTCCTTTACGAAAACCATACTGGCGATCAGAGATAAGATTGGAAGAATTGAGATGTTTCCAATCTTCCTGTTAGGATAGATCAAAACTTAAAAGAACGGAGGTTAAGAATGGACGATAGTTAGAGGGTTGAAAGGGTCCCCCTTCTTCGGTACAGTTGAATGAGCCACATGCTTTAATATAAAAAAAAAAAAAAAAAAAAAAAAAAAAAGACAAATAGTTTACCAAGGCAGGTTGCAAGCTCAGAAGCACAAGTTTTGAGAACCGCAGGAGGAATACCATCAGGACCATACGCCTTCTTAGTGTTAAGCTCAGAGAGAGCAGAAATGACATCTTTAGAAGAAATTACAATGTTAGGCATAAAGAGTTGGAGGAGGTTGTAGGAGGAGGAATAGCTCCGGAATCGTCTAAGGTAGAGTTAGAGGCAAAAAGTTTGAGCGAGAGTTCAAGCTTTAGTGTAAGGTAAAATGGCAGTTGTGCATCAGAAGATACTAGAGGAGGGAAAGAGGAAGAAGCAAAGTTTAGAGTTGACATTTTGCGGAAAATGCCAGAAGGGACGAGATGAAGAAGAACCAGAAAGAATATTGCATTTGCGGCGGAGAAAAGAGTTTTTGGTATCTCGAAGAATAGATTTTGCACGATTCCGGGATGAAATATAAGTAGCATGAGTTTCAGGAGTTTGAAGACGACGGTAATCTCTGAAGGCAGTATCCCTGCGGCGGATAGCGCGAGAACAAGCAGAGTTAAACCAAGGTTTGTTAGGTTTAGTGAAGGAAAAGAATATGGGAAT
>SEYY01018891.1:0-7500 GCA_009176605.1 Armadillidium nasatum | reverse complement strand
TAAGGCTGTGACTGTTCCTGCGAAGTCACAAACTGAAGAGACAGTATAAAATAACATATAAGAAAGCGATCGGAGACCTCAGAAGTGTAATGACTTTACCATTATGAGTAGAAAAGAAGGAAAGTTAAGAAACGGTTTATTTTTTAAATGTTTTTTTTGTTAATTTTTTGTTTATTTATTTTTTTTATCTCACCTCTGGTGGCCAAAGGTCAGTGGCCTACCAAAATTTCCACCAGAGTTAGAGGGAAAGACGGAAACCTGGTCAAATTAAAAACCGAAGTGAACTGATACACGACGTTTGAAGGTGTGTAATTCATAGGTAATAGGTTGGTAATAATGGTAAAAGAAGAAGCAACACAATAATACAACGATAATGAAATACAATGATAAACGAAAAACTCTGTTATTGAGAGCAAAGTTCAAAATATTATTGAAGTTAAAATTACAGTACGGGAAACCAGATTAGGGCTAAATTAATAAACTAATAATAAACAAATTAAAGTATAAAAATACTAACAATAATTAAAAACTGAAAATAAATTTACATAAAATTTAAATAACTTTTAACAATAGAAAATAATATCAGACATAATTAAAATAATAAAAATAAAAATATGATATCTTAATATAATATTAATTACCTCTGACAACAGTTAATTAATTAACAGAGAATTAGTTTATTTATATATAATTTAAAATAAATAACTTTAAATTATTAATTATCAGTTAAGGAATTTGTTTAATGAGAAATTATTAAAGTTTTCAAAACTTTAATTAAATCTTCAAAACTAGATTTCGGTGAATTGAAAGCATGCTATTATTAAACACTTAGATTATAGAATAATTGCACCCAAATATACACACAATAATATATATATATACTAGTTATAATATATATATATATATATATATATATATATATATATATATATATATATATATATATATATATATATATATATATATATATATATATATATATATATATATATATATATATATATATATATATATATATATATATATATATATATATATATATATATAATATATATATATATATATATATATATATATATATATGTATATATATATATATATATATATATATATATATATATATATATATATATATATATATATATATATATATATATATATATATATATATATATATTATATATTATATATAAATATTTATATATATATATATATATATATATATATATATATATATATATATATTATATTATATATATATAAGATATATATATATATATATATATATATATATAATATCGGTATATATATATATACTGTAGTATATAGGTATTATATACGGTATGTATATATATATATATATATATATATATATATATATATATATATATATATATATATATATATATATATATATATATATATATATATATATATATATATATATATATATATATATATATATATATATATATATATATATATATATATATATCGCATATATATTCGCATAGGTATGTAAGAATATCTAAAAGCGTCATGAATTATGACTTCAAATATAAAATGATTCACATCTAAATTATAAAAGCATCTTATATAAGAGCCTAAAATGATATAATAATAAATCAATCTCTATGACTAAAAGTAATCCAACAAAAATCCAGCTTTTTAAAAAGCCTTTTAGAAAAATAAAAAAATCTATTCAAAGTCATATGAATTATCAAGCCTGAGGGCCTTATTAAATCTCGTTCTCTGCTTTTGGTCCTTCTCCACCACAGATTTATTCTCGGAATTTTGTCAAAGGCCGAGAAATGGACGTTTATTTTCCTCACTCTATTTGTTTAATCAAACTCTTCATAAGATTTAATAATAATTTTTCGCCCCCTTTTTATTACATATATAATTCTTCGTAAGAGTTGAGCTTTTTACACACACACACACACACACACACACACACACATATATATATATATATATATATATATATATATATATATATATATATATATATATATATATATATATATATATATATATATATATATACTAATATATATCCTCTCCCAGGAAGGGTTTTCACCCTGTCAGTGGAACCAGCATCTTTCCCCATCTGCTCTTATAAGTTTCTCCCAGAGCCCTCTAAAAGATTATGTTTTTCGGCTCGTTGGTCTCAATGTCGGTCCATGAGTCTTATCCAAACTCACAGGTAGGGTTTTCACCCTTTCAGTAGGATCAGCATCGTTTTCCAATTAACCTGTAAACACTCTCTCCTAGAGCTCTCCAGAAGATTGAGCTTCTCTGAGTTATGGTTTCCAATGATGATTCTGGATTTCTTACAAGCCGTTGGCAGAGTAATCAGGGTCGGGTGGCTAGTCCTGTCGTCCTTGCTTTTAGTTCTTCTCACATGATCTGATCCTGTCGTTTAATTATATTAATTATATATATAATATATATATCTATATATAAAAAACTGATTAAATAGGAATTTCATAAAAAAAAAATTGAAAAAAAATATATATATTATTAATTATATTTTTTTATTTATATATAATAAGTGTGGTAAATATATATATATATTAGTATATTATATACTTATATATTATTTATGTTATCCTCTCCCACGGGGCTTCACCATGTCAGTGGAGCCAGCAATCTTTCCCCATTGACTTATAAGTCCTTCCTCCCAGAGCCCTCTAAAATATTTTTGTTTTTTTCGGCTTTGGTCTCATTGTCGGTCCATGAGTCTTATCCAACTCACGGTCGGTTTTCACCTTCAGTGGACCAGCATCGTTTTTTTTTACCGAACATCTCTTAAGCTCTCCAGAAGATTGATTTCTGATAGTTCTTTATTTTTAATTTTTTTACAAGCATACAGAGAACATTTGCCAGGGGGTTCTGTTGTCCTTGTTTTTATTCTTTCACATGATCTATCCTGTCGTAGATGTCAAAAAATTTTCTTAAATTTTATTTTCAGTTAAGGTTTTTTATTTTTTTTAAAGCCGAAATTTTTCCTGTAAGTTATGTTGCTTCGCCAGAGATTTTGAAAAAAAAATTTCGAAACTCATTTATTTATTTTATTTTTTTTTTATCAATGTCCAAATATTTTAAAATTTCATATATATTATATATATATATATATATATATATAATATATATATATATATATATATATATATATATATATATATATATATATAGTATATATATATATATATATATATATATATTATATATATTATATATATATATATATAATATATATATATATATATAAATCCTTAATCCATAATCCTTCCTTTATACCCGTGCAAACAAAAATCACACATACAAACGTACGGGAAAAAAGTGTATTTGAACTGAAATGAAAATTCTTTAAACAAAAGCTCTCTCACTCCAGCCTTTTTGACTCTTCAATTTACACGATCTACGTTCCTCTCTTGATCTATGGACCCCTCTTGATCTACGGGTTTCTCTTGATCTACGAACCTCTCTTGATCTACGTGTCTCTCTTGATCTACGTGCCTCTCTTAATCTACGTCTCTCTTGATCTACGTGTCTCTCTTGATCTACGTGCTCCTCTTTATCTACGGGTTTCTCTTGATCTACGTTTCTCTCTTGACCGACGTGCCTCTCTTGATCAACGGTCCCTTCTTGATCTACGTTCCTCTCTTGTATGTTTAACCATTAAGTTATAGTAAGGTGTGTTGATTTCGTTTTCTTATGTGAAAAGGAATTTCAAATTCATAGAATTTCTCATGGAATGTATATATGCGTTGTAAATCCTAAATTATATATTATAATATATATATATATATATTACTTTATATATTATATATATATATTATATATTATATTTATATATATATATTATATATATATATATATATATTGTTTTTGTTAATTTTTACGTCATTCTAATGGCAAAGGCTATAGGTCAACTAATTTCCACCAGATTGAGAAAACACCGGATGTTTGAAATTAAGGGTTGACTTATCCCGATTTACAGCTTTGAAGGTGTGAAGTCAAGAAATTGAAAACAGAAAATGGGAGTGTGTTCCAGATTTTACCAGAAAAGTGCATGAAATGTGCATAGCGGTTATGTTTGGGGTCAGGAGTTGGACAGAGAAAGGATGGACTGTGTAGAAAGCGTGTCGCACGTCCCCTTCTCACTGGAAGAGGTATGCGACGAGATAATTCAGAAGAGCAGTGTCTATTGTAATTGAGATAGCATTGAAAGCGACAGAAAGTGACTGGAGGGAATTAATAACAGCGGTAGGGTTAATAATACAAAAACATTAGATTTTTTCTTTTAAAGGAGAACTGTATGAGATAAACCACTCTTTGCCTTAATTAACTGCTATTGGGAGGGGCCTTTTAAAACTGAAAAAGTGTTAGAAAAAGTGTTATGGATTGGACAGAACCTTGAGGGAACCATTAGTAATAAATTTAAAAGATGAATGGTGGCCGTCTACAACTGCTGTTAGAACGACGGAAAGAATCAAAGAGAGTATAGTATATCGATATTATAGGATTATATATATATATATATATATATATATATATATACATATATATATATATAATATTATACAGAAAGACGTACTTGCCGTTCTAAATGATGAGCTTATCCTTCTTTGAGCCTATTGTGTACTGATATATATGTCGTTGCAATCATGGGCTCAACGGTTTCTCCTTTTCACGCTTAATCTTCACTTGCTTCCTTAAAAAGGGTCTATAGGTTTGACCAGTAGGTACCCCATTGCTTCATACTACACACATATTATTGCATTTTAAATTCTCATTTTACATTGGCTCAATAAATGAGATTTTGAAGAAGCCAAACGAGAAGGCTTCCAAATATAAACTCTCTTCGATCCATCTTCCATCATCACTTGGGAGTTAAAGGCTTCCTGAGGTTCGGGTAGTGTACGGTTATGTTTCCTCAATAATTTCTTCAACATTCAGTCTTTATTCTAATTTCCATTTTGTTAAAAATCACTCCTTTCCTCTCTTTGACCTCATTTTTTTATTCTTAGTCGAGACTCAGCTGCTTGAGCACTCTCGTAGCACACCAAACACTATTTCTTCTTTATTCAGCTAAAAGCGGCTGTTATGCATATGGTGCTTAATATCGTTCTTCTTTCTTGTGTCCCTGATTTTGAGACCTCTGAATCTTCTACTTTGTTCCTCAGACTTCCTTATTAGTCTACTAATAAATATATATGTTCTATATATTTATCTTCTAACTCAACTGAGTTTCCTAAATTCTTCAACTTTAAACCTGTAAATAGGGAACATTCTCTTGTCATTGTTTCTTTATATCACTATTTAGCGATTTCAATTTCAACCATCATCTCTTGTCATCGTTTCTTTATATCGCTACTTAGTGATTTCAATTTCAACCATCACCAACCAATGACTTTCCTCTAGCTTTCAAAGAAACAGTAGGTGAATTCGTCTACCATTTCTCTTTCCAGGTTAATCTCGAGTAGATGGTGTAGTTTTCTTTCCGTATTCTTGTGAGTTCTAGAAGTGAACATAACTGCTAGATCATTCTTAGCTTCCAGTTCTCTTGTAATTCTAAACTCTCTCCACCTTTGGCTTTCTCCGATCACTTTCTAAATTCTATACTCTGTTCGATCTTGTAAAATCATCCGCTCTTTAGTACCACTCACTGGTCAGATTTGCTGTCGCACTTTGATTCCCTTGATGGGAATCAACGGAAAAGATCCTTCTGAGAGTGCATAAAGCATAAAAATTCTAAAGTGATTTTCTTTGTCATGAAGGTGTGCATTCCATAGTCTTCCTCTTCGACTAAATTTAATAAACCTTGGTTTAATTCTGCTTGTTTCTATTCTATTCGCCTCAGGGACGTTGCCTTCAGGAATTACCATCGTCTTCAAACTCCGGAAACTAATACATTTATTGTACATAATACAGTGTAAGAAAGGTACCTCACATTTTTTGATATTTTTTATTTTTGGAATAAAACTTTTAATGTTAATGGTACCAACATAAAATTTATAAAATGTTCAACTAATTTGACGAGCTACGGGTTTTTGCATTCTTGTAAAATTCCTGTACTAATAATATTTAAGAAGATCCATTGACTCTTTTTTTCCATTTTTTTTGTTTTGGCTGGACACATCTAGCCCAAATTCTCTTGAACACTGCAGGAAGACATCAAAAAAAAATTTTTATATTTAACCCTAGAGAAAAAACAAAACAAAATGGTTTCAATAAAACTAAAAAAAAAAATTCCTTTTTTAAAATATTTGACGAGAATATTCAGGTTTGCAATTTCATCTACATATGCATAATAAAAAAACTGTTTGGAAATTTGAATTGAAAATAATGTATCCCTGCATCCTTCAAAAAAATTTGGAGAGTTCAATGGTCTTGTCACTTGATAGATCAGTCCCAACTTTCACGAATACTGCACAAAGACTATATCTAAAACATTGTTGGGGGTATTTTTGATCTGAATTCCAAGAAAAAAAGATGGAACCAAAATATTTTGGGAAAAATTAAAAACAAAAAAAGATTTTCAAGCATTTTTTCAGGGGACACATACGAAAAAATCTGAACAATAATTGTTATCACTAATTGTTGTTAAAGAATTATCTGATAGATTCACAAATTTAAATTTAATTAAGAACCCGAGACGCTTTTTCAAACAAAGAGTAGCAATGACAGGTTTATTTAATTGAATCATTAGATTAGTTAGTGCAGGAGTCACTGGAAGCAAATATCAACAACTCAAGCTCTCGCAAATTGGTTGGAAGAACCATTACACCAAAACGATAGCGCTGTTATCTAATCAAAGGAAAGATTTATTTGTTGTGGGACAAGATACTCCGGGGGTAATTAATTTTCCCGCTGTGTATATATATATATATCTATATATATATATATATATAATATATATAATATATATATAATATATCGATTGATTCTTATGTAAATGAGAAAATAACGAGCAAAATATCTCCTTAAATTTGTCCTTAAATAAAATATGGAAAGCCATGAAGATTTTACATCCTCAACAGCAATTCACTTACACCCACACCTATACCCACACCCACACCTATACCTACACCCACACCTATACCTACACCCACACCTATACCTACACCCACACCAATATCTACACCCACACCTACACACCCACACCCACACCCACATCTACACCCACGCCAGCAATTGCATCCACACTCACACATACAAACAGAGGCGAACATAATGACGAATAAAGTGAAGAATAATGTAATAAACCAAGCCTCGGCTCTTCATTGACCCTCGAAATATTTTTAAGTCTCACCTTTAGTAACAATAATTCCTAAGGAAAGAAAAAAAATAATAGGAAAAGGAGGAAGGAGAGAAAGTAGATTAATTGTCTCAAGAAAAGGGAAGATGGGAAAAACTGTGATAAAAATATGTAAGTGTCCTCAAGAGAACATTAAGACGTCTTTATATGCGAAGCGAAAAGACAAGTAACTA
>SEYY01018890.1:22500-24207 GCA_009176605.1 Armadillidium nasatum | reverse complement strand
TTATTTCTCAAAATAAATGTAATATGTTTTATTTAATTACATTATTTTCCATTTGTTCTCCTAAATTCATTAAAGCAATAAATTACATAACAAGCTGAAATGCTATTACTCAGAACATTTATTATATATATATATATATATATATATATATATATATATATATATATATATATATATATATATATATATATATATATATATATATATATATATATATATATATATATATATATATATATATATATATATATATATATATATATATATATATATATATATATATATATATATATATATATATATATATATATATATATATATATATATATATATATATATATATATATATATATATAGATAGATAGATAGATAGATAGATAGATAGATAGATAGATAGAGATAGATAGATAGATAGATAGATCAAAATTTCCAAATATTCTTGACTATGTTCGAATGAAATCCAATTTAGGGAATATTATTGGTGAAATAAATTTTTTATGGTGTTGTCGTGTAGGGAATGAAGAATTAATAAATGATGTGTATATTTTATTTATATTTTATATTTTATATTTATTTTATATTTATTTATATTTATTTATGTGTATATTTTATTATCTAAACTTAACACTTCATTATATGTTTCTGTCGTATATTATATTTGGAGTCTCTCGTTTTAATATATTTATATTTTATGTTGAAGAGAAAGTTTATATTTGCCATTTTAGAAGACTTTTAAATGATGTAAATTTTAAAATTAGATTTTACTTCTTCTTCCAAAATAATTAAAATCTTGCTTAATACTTCTGAATATTTTTAAGCTTTGTAGATATAATTGTTTTATTAATCTAAAGTGAGATTTCATAGGTTTTATTTTTATTTTACCATCACTGTAATTACATTATAATGGATCGTTCTTTTTAATTTATATTTCACATATCTTAAAAAGTATTTTCTATTTTATTCGTTGAGAAAATAGAGATATTTTTAAATTATTCTTTAACATTTCCAAACGACTCCTAAATTATACTTAATTCATCTTGCCTTATTTTCTTAAAAATATTAAAATATTCTTGGGAAAAGATATTAAATAAATACGAAAAATAATAAATAATTACACAAATAAATAAATAAATAATTACACAAATAAATAAATAAATAATTTATTTAATTTATTAATTAAGATATATTCTAAATTAAAATAATGAAAGATATTAAAAGTAAAATAAAAGATAATGAAAGTACCTCTAACTGATAGTGTGGGCTAGACCTTTCCGTTTCACTCCGTTGTATTTTTGTTCATTCCTTTTCATATTTCACCTTCTCAGAGTGTCTCTATTGTACCCTAGTCTCATATTTTATATGTTTTTAGTATATTATTTTATTACATAACAAAATAAAGCAATTAAGAAACTGCTACAAGGTGCCTAACTACTTTCCAATAAGAAATAACTACAATTAAAATAAATATATATTACAACTTTGAGGAAGTTTGAAAGCAGTTTTGACCATTACCCTAAACCTAAATCTATAAAGACAAAAGACTCTCTTCTTCTCTTCTTTCTCGTATATATATATATATATATATATATATATATATATATATATATATATATATATATATATATATATATATATATATATATATATATATATATATATATATATATATATATATATATATATATATATTAGTATTCCAAACATAAA
>SEYY01018890.1:0-20000 GCA_009176605.1 Armadillidium nasatum | reverse complement strand
TATATATATATATATATATATATATATATATATATATATATATATATATATATATATATATATATATATATATATATATATATATATTTAAAGGATGCTTTTTAGCTCATTATTTTCAGCACTTCAACTATTTTTTTCGTCAATCCAGTCTCCTTACAGTAAAAAGGATATTGACACAGGCTTTTTTCTTCATACTAGAGAAGAGCCAAAATGTTTATAAGGTGAACTAGTCTAGAACATATATATATATATATATATATATATATATATATATATATATATATATATATATATATATATATATATATATATATATATATATATATATATATATATATATATATATATATATATATATATATATATATTTAATAGCTTCGCCCATTTCCTTTCCTTCATACTTTGGCAGTTCACAATAAATGTTTTCTATAATATTGCTTCTTCTTCATTCTCTCTCCTCTTGCTGCTTATTTCAACCATATTGCCGTTTTGCCTTTTTTTTAAAATTCTTCAGTTAATCATTCTTTTAAATTCAGCTTTAAATGATTAGTAGCTAAACCTCCTTCTTTACACACTTAACTCATTTACGCCTAATGTGGTAAATCTTTATTAAGGTTTGTTTTCCGTTCATTCTGTGGTTAATCCTATGAAGGAGTATGATTTTGACGATATTTCCCCTCACATTCTCAAAAAATGTACCTCTGAGCTTGTACCAACCATTGACTTTTCCATATTTCTACAAGCGTGATTTTTAATATGCGAGGTAAAATGGGACCCTCCCATTTCTCTATATGTCTTTCAGTCACTTCAATCAATGTTCTGTTCAACCTTTTATAATCTTTACTTAATCGAAAGATTTTTAAATATCATATATACCTTAACCTTATCTCAAGTAGTAAGAATGCTTTTCGAAAAAAAAAAGAAAATGCTCGAATGGTGATATTTCCATTCTCCTGCCTCTTTGGCGTCTTAATAAATCATTTGTTGTAGAACTAAATGTACTGAAAGTCTTTGATACAATCTGCTTTTATTTTAAAACTTCTCTATTTTGCTGTCCATCCTGTTCTCCGTGGCCCTCTTCTTGATTTCCTTCCTGATATTCAGTAGTTGCTGTTGTAGATGGTCATGCTTTATTCATATATAAATCTTCAATAACCGTGTTTCTCGTGGTTCTTATATAACCGAAATTTATTTTATGCAAATCATTACTGACATCATTTCTGTCACTTTCTGTTTTTTGAAGATGACTTTGCGCCAATCATTACTACTTTCAATTTAAAAATGTCTAACTTAACCCAAAATACTTATTCTAGCAGAGCTACCTTGGAATATTTAGCCTCATCGATTTTTTAAAACTCTTATTGGGGCCAGAATAAACATGTTTAGCTTCAATGTTTCTGAAATTCATTTCCATACTCTTCATAATCTTTCAAACATAAAACATCGACAACTCACAACTAAAATCATTTTCATCACCTAATGTTCTTTGTATTTCTTATTGTCGCAATCTTTTCAAGAAGGATCATATTTTCTTCTTAATAACCAAGCTTCTAGGAGGTTAGGTGTTCTGAGGTGCTTTGACCTCTTCTTTAACTACTCCAGTTGCATTCTCTGTACAGAGATGTCCGTTTTCCTTATATTAAAAATTGATCGCATTTGTGAATATGCTCACTCACCCAGCTCTCATAGAAAGAGTTCATTACAGGATTTTCACCTTATAAACCCTCTTCCTCATTGAATCTTTCCAACTTCTTTCCGTCGAACACTTACATCAATCTCATTATAATTTCGCTATTTCAATGGACAACAGCTCTCCTGAACTTTCTATTTGAAAATCTCTTCCTCTTCTTTGTACGATTCTTTTGCCCTTAGAGTCGTATTTTTTCTCTGTCCAATCCTTAACCCTACGACCTATAGGTATTTACAACGAATCAATCCTAAACTCATCTTGTCAATGGGTATCTTAGGAATGCTCAGGCTTTGAAATTTTTCAAAAGGTTTTCAAAAGAAATATCTTGTTATCATTCTCACTCATTCTCACATTTTTTTTTTAAAAAAAAGTTCACATCTCACAGGCATTGCCCTATTCGAGGAGAGGATTTATCTAGTCTGTAAACTACAGAACACGCTTTAATCCTCAATTTTCTACCCTATCAAAGTCCAGCACACTTTCAAAGTCCGTACATTAGGTCATGTTGGCAATTAACTTCATTAATGAATTCTGGTGGATGGATATGTGTTTGGCTTCTGGCCATGTAACACTAGAAGATAAAAGCAAAAATAAAAGAGTATTGAGGATATCGTAATAAAATTTTTGAAGCTTGTGTTAAAATTTTTAAATTCTCTTTATTTTAATTTTAAATATATTCCGAAACAGGACTATAGAGTGAGTGCTTATAATCTAACAAGTCTGATAAATTCTCCTTTCGATGAAAACAAGGAAACCAAATTCGTCGTACACGGCTTTTACTCCAATGGATATCGACAGTGGCTCAAGGTTTGACTTGTTATTTTTATTATTATTATCTTTATTATTATTATTATTATTATTATTATTATTATTATTATTATTATTATTATTATTATTATTATTATCATTATTATTATTATCATTATTATTTCTCTTGATAGGATATGGCTGCAGCTTTATTACAATATGGAGATTACAATGTGTTTACGAGTTGATTGGGGTAAAGGTTCTTTAACACTTCCTGACCAAGCTCTGGCAAATACTAAAGTAGTCGGAGAAGAGATTGCTTATTTTGTTAATACGTTAAAAGGAGAACTGAACGTCAACGTATCAAAATGTCACTGCATTGGTCATTCGATGGGAGGATATGTCTGTGGATTCGCTGGTCAAGGGATTGATAAATTAGGTCGCATCACCGCTTTAGATCCTGCTCCGAAAGAATTTTTTGAGGTAGAAAATAATGAGAAACTTGATCCCTCTGACGCTGAATTTGTTGACGCCATTCACACTGGTTTTAGTCTACTTAATATTCTTCCGTCGATAGCGGTACCACAACCCGTTGGACATTTAGATTTTTATGTAAATGAAGGACACTATCAAACTGGGTGTTACTTATCACTAACAAGCCTTTTGAATCCGACCAACAATTTAGAAGAAGATCTTATTGATTTAGTTTCAAATGAAGTGACATGTGGCCACCTACGACCAATAACCTATTACATAGAATCAATTTTAAACCCATCTTGTCAGTGGGTATCTTACGAATGCTCAAGCTTTGAACAGTTTCAGAAGGTTTGTTAAAAGGTTTTCTAAGTAAATGTATCTTTATTATTATTATTATTATTATTATTATTATTATTATTATTATTATTATTATTATTATTATTATTATTATTATTATTATTATTATTATTATTATTATTATTATTATTCTTGTTATTATTATAATTATTATTATTATTATTATTATTATTATTATTATTATTATTATTATTATTATTATTATTATTATTATTATTATTATTATTATTATTATTATTATTATTATTATTATTATTATTATTATTATTATTATTATTATTATTATTATTATTATTATTATTATTATTATTATTATTATTATTATTATTATTATTATTATTATTATTATTATTATTATTATTATTATTATTATTATTATTATTATTATTATTTAAAACATTCTCTAACAGGCAAAAATTATATTTCCCATTGTCAGAAATAGTGTTTAAAAAACTATTAAACTCATTATTGTTGACTGATTCTTCACGTTTTTTTTCATATCATAATACACAACACAACACACACATACACACACATACGCACACACACATCCACACACATACACAGACACACACACACACATATATATATATATATATACTATATATATATATATATATATATATATATATATATATATATATATATATATATATATATATATATATATATATATATATATATATATATATATATATATATATATATATATATATATATATATATATATATATATATATATATATATATATATATATATATATATATATATATATATATATATATATATATATATATATATATATATATATATATATATATATATATATATATATATATATATATATATATATATATATATATATATATATATATATATATATATATATATATATATATATATATATATATATATATATATATATATATATATATATATATATATATATATATATATATATATATATATATATATATATATATATATATATATATATATATATATATATATATATATATATATATATATATATATATATATATATATATATATATATATATATATATATATATATATATATATATATATATATATATATATATATATATATATATATATATATATATATATATATATATATATATATATATATATATATATATATATATATATATATATATATATATATATAGTGTAACAGAATTATAAACGTTTTTTAATGAATATTTATGCATTCCACTCTAATTAAAAATAACTTTAAGGAAGAGGCTTTTTATCTTTCAGGGCGAGTGTTCCTCCTGTGGGACTGACAGTTCAAATTGTGGTCTCTTGGGACCAAGAGCGATAGAATATACTGATAAATCACGTGAAAATGTTGTCTTATTCATTAAAACTGCAGCAAAATCTCCATTTTGTGGTAAGTTGTGGATTGATATTCTTGTCGTATTTGTCTTACGATTAATATTTGATACAAACCGTTTGTTTTGGATGTTTTTTCTCTCTATATATATATATATATATATATATATACTATATATATATATATATATATATATATATATATATATATATATATATATATATATATATATATATATATATATATATATATATATATATATATATATATATATATATATATATATATATATATATATATATATATATATATATATATATATATATATATATATATATATATATATATATATATATATATATATATATATATATATATATATATATATATATATATATATATATATATATATATATATATATATATATATATATATATATATATATATATATATATATATATATATATATATATATATATATATATATATATATATATATATATATATATATATATATATATATATATATATATATATATATATATATATATATATATATATATATATATATATATATATATATATATATATATTCATTCATTCAGTTCAACATTACGTTGTGAGCATTTCCACTGGAATTATTGTACAAGATGAATCACCATCTGGCGGGGTCATAACTTTTGAAGTGATTGGAAGCACTGGATATTTCACAGAAAAACTTGAAATTAAAAAGTAAGTTTTACGATGTGTATCGCAACAAAGTTTAGATCATTCTTTCTATTTATCTATAATAGATAACCTCCCCATGACCAAGACTATGATCATATGATAATATTCATTTTAACAATGACAACAAAAATAGGTCTATATTTTTATATTAAGACTATATCCATTTGTACATACTGAAACTATTCTTACAATCTTGAACATATCATAGAGAGCAACCTTTCGTATGAAACAGTTAATAGAAGAAGCAAGAACAATAGCCAAGTAATTATTCTTCAGTTCTTAGAAACTGGGTAAACATCAAAAAGGTGTTGAAACTGTTTTTATTCAGATCACTCATAACCTTTTAAACATCTAACTCAGTCATATTGGTGATGACAAACGAATTGATATTCATTTCAGTATCAGTCTTTGAAGCTTATCGGTTTTGGCAGGAATATCTCTTTGAAAACGATCAGACAAAGTTTGAAAATAATAGGAAAGATATCAGCTATTTTATATTATAGATATATATTATTATATTAATATATTAATATTATTATTCCTCATTTGATATTAAATTACAGTATATATCTTATTAGAAAATAGTTTCAGATCATTAAATAAGCTATGCATCGTAAGTTCAATAAGAGTTTTCCAAATACTTCTTATATCATTACTATTTTCCTACTATTTTTCAGCTTCCTTTTAAAATAAATTCATTTTGCTAATTTTTTTTTATATATCTCCTCCGGTGGGCAAACGCCGGAGGCCTACCGAATTCCACCGGAGTTGGAAAAATACTATTCGGGCCGATGTTGGCCGACGTTTCCAGATACACGGCGTTTGAAAGTATGCAAGTCAAAGGAAGTTGGGAAAACAGATAAAGGGAGTGTGTTCCAGACTTTACTTAACTTTTGTAGCAGAAACAAGCAAGTTCCTAAATATTTTCATTTGTATCACATTATTAAATTGAATTTATAGAATTTTAAAAGTCTATGTATTTTACGAATGAATATGACAATTCTTTATTAATTAACTCAAGGTCCTTTAACGATTTATTTATTTACAATCTTCTGAATAACAGGAAAATTTTTGCTTATAATTACTAGGTAATTTTTGGTTTCACAAAACTTGGCAAACAAATTAGGATCATCAAAACTGTTTGTATTAAAACTCTCTTTAAAATTTCTGAACTGAGTCTTAAAATCTTTTAGAAAATACAGCGAGACTTTGTCATATAGCGATCTTCAAATCCATAAGTAGTTAGAAAAACAGAAACAACAATGCAATGATCAGTAACCGAAGTCGTAGCAATCCATAAAATAATGTTCAGAAATAAAAAGCAATACATGATCAATCAACGACTTCAAAAATGGAGAAACTCTATTTAGAGCAAACGCACTTAAAACTAGAAACTTTCATGCATTATTTGCAAAACATTAAAACTAGAACAATTAATTTGTTAGATAGAAGTTTCATATTAAAATCAAGAAATAAAAGACTTGAACACAGTAGCCTAATAATAGTGAAACTCTTGATAGACTCAGTAAAGTCTCAATAAAAGACAAAAAATAAATAAATAAATAAATGCTTATAATTACCCCAAAAATTATATATTCATTACTACCACATGATACTTGCAATCACAAAGACACAACAAGGCTTTGATCCTCAACAGTTAAGGCAGCGGGTCCGGATGGTGTGTATGGTAGAATTCTAAAAGAGGGGAGTAGCAGTATTGCAAAGGCACTGTATTTGATTTTTAAGCGATCTATTGCTTTTGGAGAGGTACCTGAGGACTGGAAAGCAGCATATGTGGTGCCCATATTTAAAAAAGGTAGTAAAGAAGATTTAGGGAACTATAGGCCAGTTAGTTTAACATCTCTGGTTGTGAAAATTTTGGAAAAGTTACTGAAAAGTCATATAGAGAAGCACTTAGATGATAACAAGATACTATATAACTCCCAGCATGGCTTTAGAAAGGGTAGATCATGTCAGACAAATCTACTAGAATTTATGGAATATATTACTGAATGTATAGACAGGGGTGATCCAGTTGATGTCATATATTTAGACTTTAGCAAAGGCTTTTGATAAGGTACCCCATGTTAGGCTGATGCAAAAGTTGTCGCAGTATGGTATAGATGGAATGGTACACAATTGGATTAAAGAGTGGTTAAAGAACAGAAGGCAGTGTGTATTACTTAATGGTAATAAGTCATTATGGGAAACGGTGAAGAGTGGGGTACCACAAGGTTCTGTGCTGGGACCACTTTTGTTCCTTATATATATAAATGATTTAGACAAAGGTCTTAAATGCAAGGTTTCTAAGTTTGCAGATGATACCAAAGTGGTTACCTCAGTAAGGAATAATGATGGATGCATAAAGCTTCAAGGTGATCTAGATAGACTTCTTGGTTGGGCAGAGAGGTGGCAAATGAACTTTAATAGTAAAAAATGTAAAGTTCTTCATGTAGGTTACTCAAATGAAGGATTTAATTATGAAATGAATGGGGAGTGGCTTGAGACTGTGGACCAAGAAAAGGATTTAGGTGTGATAATTAGCAGTAATCTGAAGGTGGGTGATCAATGTTTGGAAGCAAGGAATAAAGCTAATAAGATGTTAGGTATAATTAAACCGCAATGTAGTTTACAAGAGCAAAGAGGTTATAAGCAAACTATATAATAGCTATGTCAGGCCAGCATTAGAGTATTGTGCACAAGTTTGGGTTCCTCATTTAAGAAAAGACATAGATATGCTGGAGAGAGTACAACGTCGAGCAACAAGGATGATTTCTGGCTTTGAAAATAAGAGCTATGAAGAGAGGTTGAAGGAGTTAGGAATGTTCTCAGTTGAAAGGAGATTTCTCAGAGGGGATATGATACAAGTTTACAAAATATTTGCATCTGACAGTAATACAGAGATTGAAAAATACTTCATAGTGGACCATGGAAGAGTAACTAGAGGACATAACAAGAAAATTAAAAAGAAGCCATGCCATCTCGATCTAAGAAAATACTGTTTCAGTAATAGAGTTGTTAATTTTTGGAATGACTTGCCACGGGAGGTTGTTGACTGTGATTCTCTTGTCAAATTTAAAAAGGGGCTAGATAGATATATGGATGGTTTGGGTATTATATAGAATAATCTGACTAAGCCAAATTGGCGGGTATAGATGAATTTTTGGATCAACAGATCAACCTATGACTAAGCCTAACGACAGTTTTTGTAGTGGGTGATGGTTCATTGAATATTGCATGTGTAATGGGGCTTAGTTTTTCTTTTATCTATGCATGACTATGCATGAATGAACTGATAACTGGGATGGGATAGACCTAGTCTTTCGTGCATGTATTAGTATTGTTATTATTTGTTTGGACTGGGACAGTCTCGATAGGCCCTTGTGGCTTCTAACTGTCTCTATTTTCCTATGTTCCTATGTTCCTATGTTCCTTCAGTATTAAATTTATTTTGAACTTAAATAGTTACCCCATCGTTAATTATAAAGATATATATATATATATATATATATATATATATATATATATATATATATATATATATATATATATATATATATATATATATATATATATATATATATATATATATATATATATACCGTTCTTCTAAATCCAACATCAATGTCAGGGGTTAATTAAGCCCCAGTCAGCACAATTACGTCAAACAGTAATCATGTTGGTAGAGAAGAAATGGAAATGTGCTAAAACGTTTCCCATATATATATATATATATATATATATATATATATATATATATATATATATATATATATATATATATATATATATATATATATATATATATATATATATATATATATATATATATATATATATATATATATATATATATATATATATATATATATAGTAATATATATAATAGAATATAATATATATATATATATATATATATATATATATATATATATATATATATATATATATATATATATATATATATATATATATATATATATATATATATATATATATATATATATATTTTGCACATCACGGGAATTGCTCTATACGATATGGAGAACTTTCTAGGTTGTTTCTACCTAGGACCCTCATGAATCGAACCAGCACCTTCAAATACTTATATCAGTTCCTCTATCCTTATGCCACGGCAGAGTAAACCTTAAAATACCTTCTTCAGGAGAAAAAATCGAAGTTTCAGTAAAAGATTTAAATTTATCTAAAACAAGTCATCTTTTCTTAATTAAATTAAAAAACATTTAATTATAATTAAATTAATAAATGATAAATTAATAAATAATTAATAAATTAATAGATTTATAAGTAATAGTAAATATTGAACAATAAATTCCTAGTAACACAATAATTAATAATTATCTATCTGTAAAGTAATCAATCTGTATAATAATTTATAATTAATAAATAATAAATAATTAATAATTAAAAATTATAATTAATTAAATTAAATAATATTTATAAAATAAAATTTTAATTAAAAATATAATTAAAATAAAAATTAAAAAATAAAAAAAAAAAAAAAAAAAAAAAAAAAAAAAAAAAAAATTTAAAAATTAATAAATAAAAATAATAAATAATAAATAAGTAAAAAAAATAATAAATAAAAAAAAAAAAAAAAAAAAAAAAAAAAAAAAAAAAAAAAAAAAAAAAAAAAAAAAAAAAAAAAAAAAAAAAAAAAAAAAAATAATAAATAAAATATAATAAATAATATATAATAAATATTAAATAAATAAATAAATAAATAATATATATTAATAGATAAAAAATAAATAACATTATTTTCTCCATCTTATTAGTTTTGTTTAGTAGCAACTGTGGTTCGTTCCCATGTTGAGTTTGCTTGACTCTGGTTGGTTTCTCCTGTAGCGCAATAGTACAAAAGGAGAATGCTTTGTGGTCCCAGTAAGGAACTTTGGTTGGTTTCTCCTGTTGCCCAAGAGTACCCAAAGAGAATGAATGTTATATGGTCCCAGTATGGGAACTATGAATTAGGTTAATGTCTTCTATAATCCAGGAGTACCCATGTAGAATGTCATGCGATCCCAGTAGGAGAACTAAGGACCCTTCAATGGTTTGTAATAAGTACTGAGTTCCTACAGTGAAATCGAAACTAAGAACTTGAAAACTTGTACAAAGTATTTTTTTTTTTCAATTCGAAATTGCCCAGATAATAATATATATATATATATATATATACTATATATATATATATATATATATATATATATATATATATATATATATATATATATATATATATATATATATATATATATATATATATATATATATATATATATATATATATATATATATATATATATATATATATATATATATATATATATATATATATATATATATATATATATATATATATATATATATATATATATATATATATATATATATATATATATATATATATATATATATATATATATATATATATATATATATATATATATATATATATATATATATATATATATATATATATATATATATATATATATATATATATATATATATATATATATATATATATATATATATATATATATATATATATATATATATATAAGAGTATAATGAGACAACAGTTAAAACTTTTTTGATGTAAAATAAATTTTATATTCAATTAGTTTGTCATAAAAAAATTAATAAAAAAAAATTCATGGAACACTTGAAAATTCAAATTATATTTTGGTATCGATTAAAATTAGTTTTGCTTTCAATTAAGTTGAATTTTTTTATCGAGTAAAATTACTTTTGCTTTCATTAATGATGAATTTTGGTATCGATTAAAATTGGTTTTGCTTTCAATTAAGTTGAATTTTGGTATCGATTAAAATTTGATGTGCTTTCAATTAAGTTGAATTTTCGTATTGATTAATATTTGTTTTGCTTTCAGTTAAGTCGAATTTTGATATCGATTAAAATCAGTTTAGCTTTCAATTAAAAATGAATTTTGGTATTGATTAAAATTTGATGTACTTTCAATTAAGTTGAATCTTGGTATCGATTAAAATTAGTTTTGCTTTCATTAAAGATGTATTTTGGTATCGATTAAAATCAGTTGATATGCTTTCAATTAAGTTGAATTTTGGTATCGATTAAAATTAGTTTTCCTTTCAATTAAGTTAAATTTTAGTATCGATTAATATTACTTTTGCTTTCTATTAAGTTGAATTTTGGTATCGATTAATTTTAGTTTTGCTTTCAATTAAGTTGAATTTTGGAATTGATTAATATTAGTTTTACTTTCAATTAAGTTGAATTTTGGTATCGATTAAAATTAGTTTTGAATTTTGGTATCGATTCAAAATTAGTCTTTGAATTTTGTTATCGATTAAATTTTGTTTTACTTCCAATGAAACTAAATTTTCATTTCCTTTA
This sequence comes from Armadillidium nasatum, assembly GCA_009176605.1. Lineage (NCBI taxonomy): Eukaryota > Metazoa > Arthropoda > Malacostraca > Isopoda > Armadillidiidae > Armadillidium > Armadillidium nasatum. Next base: position 8,236 of record SEYY01018890.1, on the reverse strand, counting down.
TCTACCAGAGCTGACCAAGGGTGAGATCACGAAGAGTCTTTTCATTAACCATGTTGATGTTGGTCAAATATCGTCTGTAAAACTTACTTGGAAAACCAAGTCTTCTCTTCTTGGACTTTTTGGCCTAAATAGTGATTATATACTGGGAGTCATTTCTATTAAGGTTTCCCCACTAAGTCACTACCCTGAAAGGTCAGTTATATAATATATATATATATATATATATATATATATATATATATATATATATATATATATATATTATATATATATATAAAATTAATAAAACTAATGAAGTTATAAAAATATAATAAAAAAAAAAAGAAAAATTTTTTTATTAATATTATATATATATATATATATATATATATATATATATATATATATATATATATATATATATATATATATATATATATATATATATATATATATATATATATATATATATATATATATATATATATATATATATATATAATTTCCAGTGTTCGTGTAATGCATGAGGTTGTTGCCTGTCTGTCCTCAGATGGGTCACCTACACCAATTAATAATGGAGAGACAAAAAACTTTCCCCTGTATTAATTAAATAACTATATATATATATATAATATATATATATATATATATATATATATATATATATATATATATATATATATATATATATATATATATATATATATATATATATATATATATATATATATATATATATATATATATATATATATATATATATATATATATATATATATATATATATATATATATATATATATATATATATATATATATATATATATATATATATATATATATATATATATATATATATATATATATATATATATATATATATATATATATATATATATATATATATATATATATATATATATATATATATATATATATATATATATATATATATATATATATATATATATATATATATATATATATATATATATATATATATATATATATATATATATATATATATATATATATATATATATATATATATATATATATATATATATATATATATATATATATATATATATATATATATATATATATATATATATATATATATATATATATATATATATATATATATATATATATATATATATATATATATATATATATATATATATATATATATATATATATATATATATATATATATATATATATATATATATATATATATATATATATCGCGCAGTTCCACCCTGTGTACTAATCCAAGTTGTTTTAAGTCTTGCTTTTCTTCCCAGTTCAACTACTAAGTCAGGACGCACAGAAATACCTCTGTGGATTTTTGTGGTATATATTTTCTCCCAACGGTACACGGGTCTGTTAGTGGAATATGTGTAGGACTTAGTGTTAGTACCACAGGCGACGCGATAATTAATCAGTAATCAAGACAAAAGATGCGTCCTCCTTTTGTCCCCAAATTTGTTGACCACAGGGTTTGGTTCCGGTCTTCTTTGTGGGTTGTAAGGTATAATTGATAAATAAAATCCTTTAAATATGTTTATTGAATATTTTAAGTTATTTTATACGAACCCACTTTCTGACTAAGGTTTTAAATCAATATTATTTATTAATTAAAATTAAATGGAAATCAAAATAAAAAAACAAAAAATACAAGACAAGAACCAAGAAAAAGAACCACAAGAACCGCGTCTGTTCTGTCTAATTATTTGCTGAAATAAATAAAGAAACATTGTATATATATATATATATATATATATATATATATATATATACATACAAATTTTATGTATGTCTAAATTCGCAAATATATATATATATATATATATATATATATATATATATATATATATATATATATATATATATATATATATATATATATATATATATATATATATATATATATATATATATATATATATATTGAGAATTTTCTATGTTTTCGTATTCTCGATTTTAAGTTGATTGTTCAACTTATAAATCTACTTTAAAGTTTGGTAAACTGAAATTACATTAATATTATGAAAGTTTCTAGATCGGTTGCTTTTGAAGAAAGCAGCCGGTTGTTTTTTCTATCACTTTAGTGCGACTAGGGTAGCACGGTGTCATATTGTCTAATGTGGGCTCAAGGCGTGATCACCCTTTTATATGTCGGCCCCCATTGACGTCACGTCTAGGTGTTGGCAGCGCCTTGCTGGGCGGAAAGCCATCCTGTTTCTATTGCACAAGACAAGCGAAACTTTCTTGTAAACAACTTCGTAATATGATATTAATAATAATAATAATAGTCTTGGTAGTGACGATTATTGTTATAACTATAGCACTTCTATGAATAATAATAATAATAATAATAATAATAATTACTGTTATACTGTTGCACTGTCTAAATATTAATAATATTAACAGTAATTGTTGCACTGTCTGAATTGACTAATAATAATAATAATAATAATAATAAGTTACTAAAAGGCACTCTCTTCGTGACTACCAGCTTTACGAAGTAGTTAACTATGATTGTTTGTTTATGCACTCGTCTCTTGAATACAAGAGAAACAAAAGAGTTAATATCACAAAAGAATTATTAACAAAAGATTGTAATATTGCTATTGTATTAAGTTTCAGTTTACCAGCTTTCATTTATATATAAAGTAATACATGTGTGTGTGTATGCTACTTTATAGAATGCCTCCTCTCTCCCAATGGAAATGCGGAGCATTCGTGTTTCAACGAAAACATATACATTGACAAAATGAAAACAAAATTGATGCAAAATAAAATAAAAAAAATTGAAAAATAATGTAAAAACGCAAATAATCCTAACGTTCCTAACAAATACAATCTGAGTGGGTTTCGTAAAAACAATACAAACAAAATCAGCAAAAAAAATTACAAAGTATATCGAATCAAAAAAAATGGAAATATCAAAATAAAAGTAATGTAAAACAAAACATAAATAAAATGAGAAAACAAATCAAACAAATTGAAACTCTACGTTAAACAAGTATGTGATACCATTTCTTTTGTTGGTTCACCATCAAAATCAGAGAAAATAATAATAATAATAATAAAAAAAATTTTACAAACTGTAAAAACATGCAATATGAATAATAACATAATAAAAAAATTAAGAATAATTGCAATATAAACATGTACATGTGTTTATATTGGCCATGTATAAATATAATAACATAAAAATCAAAATTATATATTTATTACAAGTAGACAATTATGTGTCTATTATGTCTAAAGAAATTCCAAAGCAAGCTATTCATGTATACATTTATAAATAAATGCATAAATGACATCATTATTCCAAAATTAGAATCAATATGGATAAATATGCACAGGGACTATACGTCACCTAAATAAAATTTAAAGTTATATATACATAATCTGAATCATCAGCTGGTCAGCTGTGTGTGTGTGCGTAAAATATATCGCACATGCCATAAATATACACGCAAAGAAATCATATGTTTAGCATTTAATCAATATCCGGTATTTATTCGCTTTCGCTTTCGCTCACTGTATTATTCTTGTCATTCATAATAATAATAATAATAATAATAATAAAATAATAATAATAATAATAATAATAATAATAAAATAATATAATAATAAATAAGTAATTAATTACTTACTCTGTCGAATTAAGTCAATACACTATATCGGTCGTGAATAATATAATAATATATAATATATATAATAATAATATATAATAATAATATAATATATATATATATATAATATATATATATATATATATATATATATAATATATATATATATATATAATATATTTATATATATATATATATATATATATAATATATAATCAAATATTGCATATAATTCTTCATACATACATGTACACCAAATCCTCATTGCACATCATCATTAAATTGGGACATTAAAACATTAAAAGCGATCATAATCAATTATATTACGTATTGAAATGAAATAAAATCAAAAAAATGGAATGTATCTTAATATTTCTATTCTTTGGTATGTGAGTTTGTGTGTGACTGTGTCATGCGTTAAATTACGTAAGTGATGACAGTAGAAATGTATGTGTATATTAGTAAGGTGAGTATGTCTAGATGTGTAGACTGTTAGTCATGATCATAGCGTAGGTATTCCCCTAAAAGTCATTCATTCAGCGGCGGATGTAGATAAAAGAAATATTTGAACTTGAATTTTGTCGTAATTCAGAACGAAAGTAAGAATAAGAAAATAACGATAATTATATATAGTATATATATATAATTTCTGATAATAATAACAATAAAAATCAATGTTAATCAATTTCTGTGATATATATATCAAAATGTAGGTGGAAGTGTTTCTGAAATCATTATCATATACAAAATGAGAACTGATAAATCATTTAAAAGTTATTGATGAAAATATAAAGTTAATTTTATCAATACAGGTACAAGATTAATTTTCTATTTATCCGTTTGTTCAATACAGTTCTTCTCATATGCATCCACCTGTCACATGTGATCCTCATATACAAGTTTATTCCTATCTTCTCTCTCCTTCCATTATCATATCTTTCAATCTTTCATTTGTTACATATGTTTGCAACAAGGCATACATCCTCGCGAACCTGCGTTTCCATATCTCATTTTGTTCCCTTTTTTCAAGGATCTCTTTTTCCAACTGAGTAATGGTTATGCCGGCTTGATGTATTATCCGGTTCTTACAGTCTAATAACCCTATTAAATTCCGTTTTACTTCTTCTATCTTACTTTTCTTAATTGCCAATTCTGGGTCTTCTGGTTCCTCTACTGGTCTTAATCTTTTTGTTCTATCTTTATTACTACTGCCATTTCTATTATTACTATTTCTATTATTACTACTAGATTCGTCAATGTTAATTTTATTCATATAAACAGTACCTCTTTTCCTTCTGACTATATTTACTTCTTTTGGATCGGTGGACTGATGATCAGTTCCACTTCCTGGCACTTTAACTAATGTTCTTCTTATTCTGGGTATCTTATATGTTGGAGGCATCTGTTATTGAAAAAGAGAATACGAGGATGTGGTTATCGTTCCGGCTCCGGGGTACTAGATAACTTCCTCATCAAATGAGGGCTGCTTAATGTAGGGCTGTGTTGTATAGCTTCGCTAATTCTATTATTCAACTCAATATTCCTTGCTACAGGCATAGGAGTATCGTCAATACATTCATTCATGTCATTCAGCTCTACATTCCTCATAGACAGATACTCTGCCTCATCTTTATCATCCTTTCTTTCTGCTGTTTTATTCATACTCAGCACGCTCCTAATTCTTTTATTACTGATTCTTGCCATATTCCTCATTTTCCTTGGCACATCTCTCGTTCTTCGAGGTACCGGTTTAGGGGTTCCTCTATCAACTCTATCAGGCACTTCATATGTTACGTTAAAGGTTCGTACGACACTCTTCAATCTCTTATATCTTTTGTACATACATACTGCAACTAAAATGCCTAATGCTATGAAAAGAATGGTAGAAAATCCTATTGTTATAGTAGAAGACGGTAAGTACTGTAATGAGTATTGGTGAGTCATTAGTGTTTCATTTATATGATCTAACGCACTGTTCCAAACTACGCCTGTTAGTTTTGGATGAGCTGTGTTGTCGATGATTTTCTTTATTATGTGGTTGTCTATATTCAAGTCTAGACTAAGGTCTCTTTGATCTATGATGCTTAATGATAGTGTTGAATTGTATTTTATGTGTGTTGGGTTCATGAATGTGTGATCATTTGTTCTCACAGTACACCGAGGTTTTAATATGTATATGTCCTTTAATAGTATCTCCTTGGGTTGCTGATGGCCGCAATGTAATATCCCCTTTTTAGGTGTATTGCACAGAGATAAACATGTGTGACTGGACAATTCGCTGTGGTGACCTTATCAGAGATTGTCTTTTCAAATTCACACAATCTGTGGAGTTCGTTGAAAGAACCGTTGGTGTATAAGATGATTATGCAGTCCGGTACATCAAAAGTATACAATGGACTGGTTAGAGGACAAGCATGAGTGTTCTGCACAGTTTTACATAATTGAAATTCATTATAGTTAGAGTGGGTGTATAAAAACTTATTCTTATTAATAAAATATATGTTTTCATCAGGTACTAGTGTTACTCTATAGGAACTATCTGTGTTTATGTGTGTGGGGAATGGATGTATTCTCTAATGTCGTAAACACCTCTCCATTGGTTAATGGAATGAAAGTTACGAGTGAATATGTATGATCTAAATCTAGGTATGACCAAGTTAGTTTCATAAAGGTCACTGGATCTGTGGCTATATCTACAAATGCGTGCAATTGTAAAGCAGCTTTAGCTTCTTTAATTATAGGGGATAAGTCATTGATCTTGTATGCATCGAATGGAGTTCTAAACGATGTTGCTCCTTCTATTACCTCGATATACATGTGCTCTGATCTGATTTATGGTTCTCAGATACGTCGATACCATGGAAATGAATTCATTAAGTACCAAGTTCATATTCAATCGAATTGGATACGTTCCTGTCCAGTATGCCCTCTTGGTGAATGATGTTCCTCACTTGGTCAAATAGGGTGTTTACCTCCTGATACGGTATCCTTCAAGTTGGTCTCGCTTAATTGCACTATGGCCTTTGTTCGTATCCTTCATCCTTCTCGGACAATATTTGTATCTCTCTGCGTATGTGTTTCACGTCGCTATCGACTGCTGTTCCAAATATTGCCTGAAATATCTTCCCTGCTCCATCGATTAGTCCTCTTTTCTTCCTAATCGACTGTCTGCGATACGATAGTATCCATGGATCTTCTATGAGTTTTTCTATTTCAGCCATGAGCATATATCCATGTCGGATATTGATAGTATCGGATTTCTTTAATTGAGGCGACTTGGGCTCAGCTTGTATTTTGTCCCTTAAGCGTTTCCTCGTATCCTGGGTCATTCCCTGGTAGAAGTGTGATATCCTGACTTGTGCTTCACGTGGTAGTTGCTTCAAATTTATCCTCTTCAATATGGCCCTTCTTCGCCTTCTTGCCCCTATTTTGACTCCGGCTATCAGCTTTTGTTGTATGTTCCGGAGCTCCGACTCTTAACTGTTGGAGATTATGTAAATGGCTTCAGAACTTCTTAGATCCAACTTCAGGTCTATGTATCCATTAACAAACTTCGTTTGTCCGACCTGGTTAAAGATGGTCCCGGGGACGATCTTCACCTCTTCGGTTCCATCCCCTGGGCTTTCTTCCTTTGCATACACATATGTGAATAGTATTGCCACCATTTTGATGTGCATCTCCCACATTTTATTACCGATCTGTAGGACAAAACATTCCGAATTGGGTATTGGTTCTCATCGCCACTCCTCACTTAATTCTAGATGGCTTAGCTATTGATTATCAGAGTTTACGACGTTAAAGCTTCAACCTCACACATTGGCAAATAATATAAATAAAGTAATATGTTTATATGTTTATGCTGTGTTGGGATTCTGTTTTATTTACAGTCAATCAAATTTACTATTTACATAATTTACTCAAAATCAGCCTGTTCTCTGGAAGTACTGTAATTGAGCTCCAGTTATTTAATATTTATGATAAGTTGCGTTTGCTGGGTTGTTACCCATAGCGTTACTTATTTTCCTACTTACCCTATCGAGTCCTTTCCATTCCATACACTCAAATTACAGGTATCCATCGTGGTCTACTTATATGCATGCACCATGACGACTATCCATTAATCTATTACTCCTATTAATTAATCTATTCTTTCTATCAATCATACATTCTACATGCTTAGTTTTATGCGTATACACTCTTCACACTCATTCTTTTTATTCTTAGTCTCATATCGCATGTACTCAAATTGCCTAACAGTTATCATCTATATGCTTTAATGCATGTAATTATTACTTTGACTAGACTCATATGTATTGAAATAAAATTGCTATTCTTAGTTACCGTAAGTCACTTTACAATGGCCCTTTCTACGCTTATGTATGCCTACTTATTTATTTTCACACGATCCCCTATTCTATTCTCTTCTGTTCTATGTGCTACTGTGTCTTAACTCGCGTTCACATTTATGAATTCTATGATTACATTCGTTCTGTGACTACATCTGCATTCTCACGTCTCTCTGTTTCACGTGTCTACCTTCCTACGTGTATGTTCAATGCATTTACTCTTATATTCGTCACTCAGAATGCAGTAGACTATCACTA